>JASANE010000138.1:0-154584 GCA_030248225.1 Trileptium ribeirensis | reverse complement strand
CACATTTCACGTCTAACTAACGGGACAAATAGATATTTTCAGTTTTCGAATGAGATATCGCGCTAGTCAATCGGCCGAGGAAAAGTTGAGGTAATGAGTGTTACCCCAAAGAACCCTGAAACTGACGCCGTCGAAATGTACTACTCTGGCAAGTGAAATTTCTTCGCTACGCTCGCTTCAGCCACTATGCAGAATTCAAATATTATTCTGGAAAGTAATGGTATTCCAAGAGGCACTGTTTTCAAAAATTTTTGGACTAAATTTAGGCATTATAATTTAGTTTACTTGACGCATACTTATAGATTGGCGGTCTCTAGCTACATGGTGTCTGGCCCATACTTATGCTACGATCGGCTGTTGGTTCATAACACCTTAAATATGTCCCAAAATTTCAGCTTTTGAAATTTTTATATTTGGATTTGTGTATTAATATCGGTGCCTTGAGCTGGGAAGATTGTGAAGATTTGTAAGTTCCGTCAACAAGCAAATAAATTGCCTAAACCATTATTATAGTGCCAAAATGGGACCGAATTTTGCAGAATTTCATAGTAAATGCCATTTATCTACCTTACTTTTATTGATACCTTTATGAATCCTTGCTTGTTCGAGGAGTATTAATCTTCACACTAATGTGGACCTACTATTTGTAACTTATGACGACACGTTCGCTTTTCACTGTAACTTGGCCATAAAGCACCCTTTGTTTAACGCGCATTAGCGTGCGCTACTCATAAGTCTGTATACGGGAAGTGGGGTACTTGGGTTGGTCGACCCACAAACAGTTGAAGACCGCTTAAAGATATAAGAAAATCAGGTTGGTCTGTAGACAGTAGTAATGCCAACGCATTCAATATACTGAAAAACCAGTGGATTATTATAAGCCCGTTGAAATCCAGCAGAGGAAAGGTTATATTCATACAAGCCGGTTGACTGAGCCTAAGCCCTTCGAAACTCCAAAAACTGGGATCTTTTAGTTATGCTGCACCTTTTATAACACAACTACCGTAGTCAGCGTACCGATAAATCTTTATAGAGTACTCGCCACAGTTGACGATCGCCTTACCAGCGAGCAAGCAAAAAGGAACATGTAAAATTTTATTTTCCTACGAACAAGTAGCGAGCGCACAACGAGCGAGTAGCGATCATTTGTGGGACTGTATAGACTATTCTGAATAAATCTATAACCTTAAAGCTAAATAACAAAACCTAAACCGCTTACTACAGTCTATATGGCGCCTAAATAGCCACGGCTCACTCAGCATAATAAAACCATCCTATTCAACATGCTATCCAATCTGCTTGTTGTAAGATAAAGACACGCAACAACATGCCAAGATTAAAAATATATGTTGTGACAAAGATTTAACGAACAAGATTTAGGCACACAGCGGTCAGGGAGGGGTCGCAATGTGGCATGCAGCAATATTATATATCTCGACGAGCAGATTCCGGATAGTGGTGTCTGTTTATAGACGTGGTGCTAAATGTAAATTCGTCGTAGGATTATCTGTCGAACGCTGATGCGCGATGAAAAACGTCCTCAGTGTTTTATCGGGCATCGTTGTAGTCATTTACAATATCGTTAATTTATATTTTTGTATACAATATTGGCATTTTAGGGCTGTCTGATTATTAGCGACGAACTAAACCATGCCTCATTGATATTAGGCTGTCGGCTGTCGGGTCCACAAAACATATTCTTGGATGAATCTCAGTAACCAGTACGGATATTTCGGCCAAATTAGGTTCATTTTGTAAACCAAATAAGGTTCTATAAATTACATATAAAGCTTTTGCATAATGCATAATCCTTGGGTCGAGGATTATGGTTCAAATGAGTTTTTACAAAGGCTAGAGACCAACAATACACGAAAATGACAATATCTCCTGAACCCTGTAGCGATATGAACGATTTTGGGCTCAGTTTATACAGAAAAAATTAACTCTCTTGGTAGCTGCAGAAAATGTACCGCAGCTTTATGTTATATGCGCTGCAAAGTGGGGCCAAAATTGGTTTTTGAATGGGCCAAGAGATGCAAAATACACGAAAATGGGAGTATCTCCTGAACCACTCGAGCTATATGACTGATATGGGGCTCATTTTGTAGAGCAATGCAATGTCAATGCAGCTACATATGATTATACGCTGCTGTCATAACTTAAGCGCAGTATTGGGTTAAAATTCGATTATCATGGGCACAAGAGGCCCAAAATATACGAAAATTATAAGTCCATCGTCAAGCTATGTGGGTCAAGCTAGGCCTCAATTTGTAGATGAATCCACACTTTATGTAATAATTGATTTCTAACTGCTGTTTTCATTTTTTACGCTGCAGAAATTGATTCAAATTGGTTTTTGAATGGAGTAAACAGATGCAGAATACACGAAAACGGCAATATCTACACAAACTATTGAGCTGTGTGTACATACTGATCTAATTTTGCGGAGCTATTCATCCTATCTGTAGGTGGACAATGTAAGTCCCTAAATACGCAATAAACGGGATAATCTCAACTACTAAATCAACACAAGCAGTGTACGTCTCTAAATTACATATTCAACACACAGTATTCACCACTTTGGCGATGGCACAAGCTACTAGACTAATAATATATGCGTAAAAATTAGTGTCGTTCAAAATGATGTACATCACGAAAAAATAATAACATTACGATTCCGTTTTATTTAGCTATGGAACCTAAACATGCAAATCCTCTCGTGTTTGACTTTTTTGAAATTTTTATCCAATTCCGAAAAATGGACAGTTGGACAAAAATTTTTGATTAATTGTTGACATTCCAGCCAGTACACAATATAACAACAAAATAATGCAAGAAATGAACAATTATAATATGCCAATATACAACACAATATAGTAAACCTGGCCAAATTTAAGGTCTGAACATATAAATAAAATATTATTAGTAGTCCTTAGAACGTTGAGTTTTTAACAGTTCATATAAAAACATTAATCGAGCAGTCAATATAAAAATAAGAACTGATTTTTGAAAATCTTAAAAATATCCGCGATGCTTCAACCAATGAAGAAAAATAAAAACGGGTCATCTTTATGTCATAAAATTTCACAAAACACAAAAATCAACCCGTAGTTAAATCTGGTACCGATATATCGAGCAGAAAATAATGTTAAAACACAAAAAGAACTATTCTTAGATCCAAAGTGTTTGAATAAGCCAAAAATTATATATTCTCTGAATCACACTTCGGAAGACATCCATTGATTATATATGAGTGCTCTACTGGACGATTCCTAAATTGTTATACTATTATATGTAATAATAGTAATGTTCTACCATGAACTTTGAATCAAATTATAGAATATATTTTTATGTACAAGTCCCCCGCTTACATGGGGATCCGCCAGTTCGATCTAGAGGAAAATGAATGTCTTGCCCATCCGCGGAGCCTCCCAACTTCCAGTTCGGTTCTCTCCAGGTATTTTCAAAAAACCAGGTATATAGATCTCTTAATCATAATTCGAAGTCCAGCGAGTAAGTTAGTGGCAAGTCTGGCAAAAAAATGAGACGGATATACAGTCATGGACAGAAATAAGTACATGTAAAACAAACGTACATAACAACGTTCGTTTGCATTTGCGTTTGTTGATGAACGAACGTAAAAACTTTAGGTCATAAACAGGACTTTCGTTTGTGTTTAGGTTCTTTTGTGAACAAACGATATAACGTTCGTTTGTGTTTCTAGTTCGTTTTTATGCACTCAGTTTTATGCGTGACTGAAGGACAGTAAGATAATGAAGCAAAAAACTGGTGTCAGTCAACCACATATGGGAAATGTCTAACTTTCCAACTGAATATAACGCCACGTTGCAGAAATCTATACAAAAAGTACCGGACGATGTACAAGCTTATTGCTGCTTTTAAAACGGTTAGATTTATCGAATAGAACTTTACTGCTCTGGCTAGTCCAAACGCCCCCCAGGCTCACCTGCTAGGGGATACCGGATTTTGCTGGGGGCCAATTTTTTTGCCGGATTATGTCGCGTTTAGACGTTTATTTTTATCAACAGGTGGCTTTGTGCCGGGGGTACCCCAATTTTTACCGGAGGGTAGGAGCCGTGGGATACCTCCGCTTTGCCGTAGGGAAGCCGAAAATGCCGCCTTCGCCCCTACTTTGGACTAGCCAGCTGCTTGACAAGTCAGGATGTCAAGGTGAGTGGTGAAATCATCGACAGGCAGGCAGTCGAAGATGTCAACTGGTTGTATACCTCGGACACTATAGCTGAGCTAGTAAAGCTACAATCACGGACAGAAGTGCACTACACAGGAACGCAATCGCGTACGTCAGCGTTCAGCTGAACCTTTCCCGTCTGTGTCCAAACGAAATTGCGTCCGTATGTGTCCAGAATAAATTGCGTCCGTCTGCATCCAGGCGAAATTGCGTTCTCCGCGTTCATATGAAATTAGCTCGTCCGTGTTCAGGCGCAATTCCTCCGTTTCGCGTCAACATTGCTTTTGTCTGTAGCAACTACCTTAATAAACAATTTATATTGCAGCAGAATGCTTATGTTGTAAAAAGACATAGTAGGAAACATAACGAAAGAATGAAATACACACGCGCTGACCTTTGTCATAAGGCTTGGAATGTTCATTGAGTTCGTTGCAAATCCCATTGGAAAACATATTGCAGCTTCGGTTCCAACATATTCAGATACTAGAGATTCCAACTTAGCTTGAAGCACAGTTCGACCTGCCATTTACAACAACATCTGATTAACAACCAGCTTAGCGCAATGTCAGAATGATCTTAGTACTTCAAATTCAAGCATCGATGTATAATATATCACGCGCATGATGATCATTCATTCCTCGTCGAACAGGCCAAACATAATATTGAAAATATTATTCTAAGCCATCAAAATTTTACTTTTGCTAGATTTTAAATTGGCACACAGACTGCGTTAATATAAAGACAAATACATTATTTTACGGTGCTGCAAATAAGCAGCAATGAAACGAAATAATAAACGATCTAGACTTGATACAAATCTGAATAGTTGGGAACAGGTAGTTATATTAGTAGTTTGTATCATGACCAAGGTGGCGAATTCTATGCGTTAAACGTGTAATTTAGAGACCATACACATCTATGTTGAGGCGCGAGCGGAATATAAACCATATTGTTTAAACAGTTGAAGAGATATGGCGATATACCCGCTTACTGCGTACTTAGATACTCACAAAAACGAGACCAAAAACAACCTTATAGCTCGACTGCACATATATTGACGTTTTCGTGTATTGACGGTCTTATGGCCCATTGAAAATCACATTTTGAACAAATCTGCAGCGTAAAAAATAAGCTTAAAACACAACTTGCAGCTATATAGATGATGACTTGCTATACAAAATGAGATCAATCCATATAGCTCAAACGGTTACAGAGAAATTGCTCTTTTCATGTATTTTGGGACTCATGGACCCAACCCTGTGTAACCCAACACTGTAACGTAAATAATTACAACAGCAGCACACCATTTGTAGCTATACAAAGGGCAAATTTCCCCACAAAATGAGATCACCATCATCTATACAGCTTAAGTGATTACTGAGATATTGCCGTTTTCGTATAAATTGGGTCTCATAGGGTCATTAAAAACACCTTTTAACCAAAATCATGGATCCTAAAAGGTATGTATAAAAGCATTATAAAAATATCAGCGAGCTTTTTTGCTCTACAAAATGAGTCTAATTTTGCTCCGATATTTTCACCAGTTTGCAAGATACAATCTGTAACATGCTTTGTGGGACCCATTTTTAACCCGACCAGAGATCATCAAAGACCCGCTTTTACTGCCGGAAGGACCTGCAATACGTTTATGCGTCTAACTTAATTGCACAAATAGAATGTTTTATAACCTTATGTACCATGTTTGGTAACAAAGTTATATGTACTAAAAGCATAGAGTTCTGAATAAATCTTTCAAAATCAGGATAAAGGCGTTTCGGACAAGAGATAGGCATTGAGCCCGTGTCAACTATACGTACTTGAGAAAGGCAAGCAATCTTTATTTTTCGCTGGGAGAGAGAAAGAGAAACCAATTCTTTGGCGGCACGAGATAACATCGTGCGGCAATTAAAAGAACAAACATTTAGCGCATTTAGCAAATAATCGCATGCCCGCTTACGGGGGCAATCCTAGCATTACACGTGAAATTAGAAAGGAGAGATGGAAAATAGAGTGGCTGTCATTCATGAAAGAAATGGCACAAAATCGTGAAAACTAGGGATGTACCGGATATCCGGTATCCGGTAGTCGGATATCCGGCCTTTTCGAGGTATCCAGCATCCGGCTGGATACCGGATAATAACCGGATAGTAAGGTACGACAAGGGTTGTGAATTATCCTTCGTGGTCAACACAGGACTTTGGATCTTTGCCTCCAAGAGAAATTTGCACCCCAAACTCGTTGCATTTTGCACGAAGATCGAGAATTCCAGCTTCATAATAATCCCAGATACTACTTCGTTTACTTGACGCTGACATATTATTACGAACTTAATCTAATTATTTATGAAAAAATTATTTATGAGGTATGTATTTTGATGTAGGTATGCAAACATGCAGGTATGTATTGTCACAACTATCCGGTATCCTGTATCCGGCTATCCGGTTCTGGAAGTGTACCGGATATCCGGTATCCGGTGAAATTAGCTATCCGGTACATCCCTAGTGAAAACTACAGGTTCAATATGGGTCGTGTGATCAGTTCAATGGTGTGATGCACATCGAAGAACTTCAACTGACTGACTCATAGAGTTGCCCTATTCATCTTGTTCTGGAATATCAATTTCAGCATGAAAAAGATCGATAAAAATAAATAAGCACGTTTGGAAATTAAGCATATCTACAAGCTTTATTACATGAAAATTTATACATAAATGCGGATATTACAATTAAAAAAGGATTCGCCAACCACAAACGACTCACCAAATACAATATATTTGGTTGATCATTCCGTTATGTATGTTTATTAGCAGTACAACTTTACTTTAGTTTGCAGGAATATTATGAAATGCAATAATTATTATATTACTACAGCAACTAGAAAACCACGACCCACTTCAACCGATGTTAACAAAATAACGTTAGCCATAGGCGAACGCACGAAAACTTTAGTCACAAATCATCTCGAAGTTCCCCTTATAACTCTGGAGGAAGAAAACTTGACGTGGGTACCCCAGGGTAAAAATATAAAGTTAATTGTGACTCCAGGCTTAGTCTTATGCTTAGACTTAGGGTACGCAATATAAGAGATTTTAGGTTTACAGGATACATTTGATTAGCTCTGTGTTTATCCTGTGTATGAAACCAGAATCTTGAGCTTACAGTTTTTTTCCATGATACTATTTCATGCGCGTCTCCTTAACTTGTTACTTCTCTACTGAAGTACTGTAATAAAAACGTCAAAATTATGTTTTCAATCTCATAAAGTAATCCAATGTTATATACATTTAAGGCAAAATAGTATAGGTTTGGGAAATTTACAACTATTATGTATTCCATGAATTGAGGTTAACTTGAATAGTAATTGTTTTGCGGGATATTACTTCATAATGATCTCTGTTTTAATTTCATATTCCAATGCAAACAATGATTTTGTGCCTTACGTTACGGTTGGCGAACCACTTTGTAACTGTATTAAGAGCATTTATAAATAAAATTTCATTTTTATACAGTTCATAGATAGTCTTGATTTTGCAACCGTACTTAAACAAAGTACTACACACTTAATAAGGGGTGCAGCAAACACTCTTGTTTTTGTTATTTTAGTGACAGTAGGAAAATTCAGGTTTGCTGCAAAGGGTTCAAGGTTTTTTGATATTTTACTGAATGAAATAACTAGTGGTATTAAGACTGAAAAAGCATTTTTCATTTATAACAAAATAATAAAAATTGAACAAGGTTGTTCAGGGAATTTTTTCTAACTTCTTTTTGTCATTTTTCTTAAGCGAGATACACAGCAGGAGACGACTTCAAAATAATTCTCTACAGGCAGATTTTCAGTAAATCAACAGAGTGCCCGAATCAATCGCACTTAGGTCGAAAAAGATACGAAAATCGAATTTTTGCCCCCAGAAACACTGTTAACCCAAGTTTATGGGTATATGACGGTAGCTAGGTACTGGCAATAGTGCTCACAAAATCACTAGTGTGCCCAATTTGATGTTTTCATTTTAACGGAGTAAACAGTAATTTGGGCGTGTCATACGCTAAAATAGATTTTTGGACCCCCAGAAACATGATTAGCAAAATACCAGATCCTAATGCCTATATTTCACCGCACAGTTGCAATTAGGGGAACTTGGGGTATCCTGAGTGGTCCCGAGAGGCGTGGAAGGGCCACCGAAACCAAACAGGACGCCAAACATACGCTATATGCAAAGGCTGCTAACTAGCAAGTTTGCCAAAAAAACTGGGTGTAAATACCTAAATCCTGCTAAAATCATATAAATCACAACCACCTAGCTAGGAACGTTGGAATGTTTCTACTACCTCGATTTTTAAAAATTATCTCATTCCAATTTTTTAACGAACTCTTCCGACAAATACGAAAAACTTCTAACATCGGATTTTTGCTTTTTTCTTGGTTAGCGAGATACATTCAATCAAAGTCTGTAAATCCTAAAAAATGACCAGAATTGGTCCAAAGTGCCAAGAAATGCGTTATGTTATATCAACGACGAGAATGCTTTGCCAGTTTTAATGTTAGAATAATTTTTTTAATTTGATCCATTGTACCCATACAGCTAACAAAAATATTTTCTTTAGTTGGCAAGATTTTAGTATGGCCCGTTTTTGGCCATAAACCTTGGCATATTGAAAAGCGACAAACTTCCTCACCGACACTGGCTCAGAACGCTTCTATTGGCACCAAATGTATTAGATGTAAGTATTAGTAAATGTAAAAGATAGTATTATATAACCACCAGATGTCTGGAATTTTCCAAGCGCGACCACTATCGCCGATCTCCGCTTAAAACGCGACAACATCATTAAGTAGATTCAGAGAAGTCGGTTTTCTGTACGACAACGAAAGAGCTCTGCTAACAAAACAAACCCGATGGCACAAACAGTCAAATATTCAGTATTTGTGGCACGTCAAATGCGTAGAATTCTAGTTTAAGCTATTTATCGACATAGAATTCCGTTTTAAAATGAGGTAAAATGGTTGTAGCTACGGCTCCATCCTCGGGGTCACAGACAACACCGAATTTGCGAATCATCACAGGAAACCTGGTAAAATAAAATATATCACCAATTTTATTTCAGATCTAATATATGACATTTTATACCTACCAATCTCTTGCCGAGAGCTGCACAAACCAATGCCATACTTCTTGATAGCGTCGATTGAATGTATGGCACATTTTCCAGTATTTTCGGCAAAACCCAAATAATTATAGGATCCTAAATTGATTGTTTCAGTAGCGGTGCCAGTAAACCTAAAATTCAAGAACAGCATAAACCTATAAAAAACCTGGTGGATTAATTTATACATACTGTAACCTAGGTATTTATTGGGTCCACGGGCACGCCCAGCCTCAAAATTTTCTAATCAGACCCAGTATGATTTTGTCGTAAATTTTGTTTTAATCCACCATTTTGACAAAGTTATCTGTCGAAATAAACTTTTTAAATCCAATAATTCCCATTTTCCTTCAAAAATTCCATAGATTTTCCTCATAATTTTGGTCGTAACTGCAAAAAAAATTACCGATTGCTGATCCCTCGCGCAGTATTCGTGATATGTCTATGTACATACCAGGGAATAACCGGAACCGAAATTTGCCGGAACCGGAACCAGCAACCGTCCATTTAAACCGGATCCGGAACCGGAACTTGGTCTTCGAAATTTATATATAGTAAAACAGATGAAGGAAGAAATTAAGGTATAGTGGATTTAAAATGCATTAAAAATAACTTTTGTATTAAACTTAATGTATTGCGATGGTATTATTGCCTTTCTGAAACTTTAAAGAAACTGAGGAAGCTAATAATGTTTATTTATCGATCAAATATGCCGATTTTTGGACACCCAGAGCAAAAAATGCCTTCCACTATACACCATTGCGTATACTGCGTCAAATCGAATGTGCTTACAAAGCTTGGAGCGTAGAATACACACTTTCGCTCTGTCTCCAGTCGCCTTCCTTTACTACACATACGTTTGTTACATGTTAATCTGTAGGAAACTTGAAATAATTATTGGTTTATATGATTCTAAGAGAAAATAATAGATAGAAGGTAATTTTCTCATCAGTGGTCAGGGACACTGTTTAGGCTAGCGTTGAACAAACAGTGCCCGTCAGTTAGATGATAATGATGATAACTTTCTAATCAGAATGCTATAAATGAGACACACTGTGAGCTGCTTGCACAGTTTCAATAAATACAGTTTTTTTTTGCCAAGAAAGCAGTTTCTAGCTGCGTTGCAGATAACGTTAGTTTACTTCAATTTAGGCTGATTTACCACTTTTACAAGCGCATTGGCGGGTTCTTGACGCAATTTATGTTAACCAAGCATACCCTATGTACTTTTGCATAAGCCATACTCTGTTACCGAATTGGACCGATTTAATTGAAACGTACCCCACAGACTTCTGAATGTGTAAAATAGCTGCTACAAGCATCGACCTGGCTTTGATTTGTTAACAAACTCCTGCAGGTTATCATGAAAAATTCATACTGAAATTATGTGCCCTACTTACGTTTCAAACGACAAATTGCTTAGTTAATCTTTTCTTTTGCTTGGTTGTATTGGAGCTTGATCATTGTATAATATATATTACATATGTTTGGATCACAGATGAAGCAAAAACGTGGAAAATTTCAAACAAAATTTTAAAACCGGAATTCTGGTTCCGGTATGGTTTTTGCTCTTTGCCGGAACCGCAACCGGAACACGATTTTCGCCGGAACCGGAATTCCGGTTACTCCCTGGTACATATGTATAAAGTTCTAATTATTATCGATATTATTTGTGTACGTATGTGTACACATGTTTTCCCTGCTGCAGACTCAAAAATCTCCAATCAGAGCTAGTAATATAGGAATCAGACCCAGCATTTATTTTGAAAAAACCCTGCAAGTAGACTTTAATCATTTAATAGTATATATGTCAGATTAGATACACCTATTTAAAATATATATGTTGTCCGAAAATCTGATAAGCTGTAAGATTTGTGATATATTTGTAAAGTTACATATAGCCGAGAAAATCCATTACCTTAATGTGTGGCCAAATACAACAGTAGATGACGTACTTATATATATTCATATCATATAAGTATTAAACATACTTCTTTTGCAAACAAATTTAAAAAGCTGAAGTACTTTAATGAAGTAAATTATAAATATTTTGATAAATCCCATATTTTTACTAATATTAATTCAGATTTTGTATGCATTCGCAAATCGCAAGCCGCCACGCTCTTCAAAATATATGTTACAAAATGAACAATAATAATCTAGATTCTCCGAATAGGGGAAACGGCAACAGCGATATCGACATCCGCCAGGTCCCCAAATTCGAGCCAACCGGTAAATTTGCATCACCCAATTCATGCCCCAATTTCTTGTGTGGCAAAAATTAGCAATTTTTCTTAATATAGCCAAGATATCTTCAAACTTTTCCCTGATAAAATAAAATTCACTAAGATTTAGCTTTTTTGATATCAAAAATTGCATCAGTCATTAAGTTACAAATATTTGATGATTTCCAGCAGACTCCCTAGTTCAACAGGAACCCACTAAAGGAACTGGCGGTATCGCCCCCCTACTGCTTTCGACTCCATCTAATCACAACCTGAGGGCCCTGGCTATAATTTAAGCAAAAGTAAAAACTTCAAACTATATAGACCAAATGTATTAAATGAAAACTTACTCAAACGTCCACCCATAATCATGTGATACACGATCTTTAAGAATAACTTTGGCGCCTGGTGTTGATAAAATTGGCCTATTCCAAGCGTCACGAATTCGAACATACAAATTCCGTGTGTATAGAGATTCAAAATCCGCATACAAAGGCACAAAGTTCTAAAATAGATGTATATAATGCCATAGTGCCCCTCCAAATCACAACCTGTTGGGCCCTGGCTATAATTTTAGTAAAAAAATTAAAACTATACACTAAATGTACTAGACTAGTAAGGGTAATAAATTACAAAAAGTGAGCGGAGCAATAGGAAAAGTATTATAATATCTTATTTATGTATACATGTATTTCAACTAAATATTTAATAAATTTATTAAAGTATCACGTTTTAGACAATTGATGTCAAATACACTAGACAAAAAGCTAGCAAGCAATAAAATTAGTAATACCTACTAATTAGCTAATTACAAAACTAGTTAGCACACATGATAAAATTATTGAACTTTAAAAATCCCATATTCATGATTAGCGACATCAAAAACAACCGTCGCAAAATACCAGCAATTGTGATGTGATTTTAAAATTTGCATAAAATTGGCTAATTAGCTAATTAACATATACATCCAAGTGTTAGAGCCTTAGACATGCCATATTCGAGATCAGCAACATAAAGACATAGAAAACCCCTGTGTGCAATATTTTTTCATTTCTGAGGACTTTGAAAATTTTCAAAGAACTACGTACCTAATTATATAATAATTAATTAGTAACTAGCTAATTAAATAACTAATTAGCATGTTTTTGACATCCTCGAATAGTAATAAACGCCAGATACATAATCTGTACGGTGAGATGTAGTATATAACTTTACACTAATTTATTATTCATTGAAAAATAAGCAATTTTTGTTTGAAAATGTTAAAAATAGACTAACATACTTAACTAATTTTACAGCTAATTACTAATTAACTAAAGCAAATTTGGACAAAACTATATGTCTTAAACCTGAAGGATGTTAGGCCTTTCGAACAAAAAATCTTATGCAGACCTAGTAGTTTTTGAGGAGTTCGACGGATGGTCGAATAGAGGGTGCCGATTTTTCCAATCTGACGAAATCAAAAACGCTTCGCAGCGCTTCGCTCAATAAAAACCTACCCAAACTTCTACCCATAATCATGTGATACGCGATCTTTAAGAATAAATTTGGCGCCTGGTGTTGATAAAATTGGTCTATTCCAAGCGTCACGAATTCGAACGTACAAACTCAGTGTGTGCAGAGATTTAAAAACCACATACAAATGCACAAAATTCTAAAATAGATGTACATAAGGACGTAGTGCCCCACCAAAAATCTGTGCATTCCGAGCGCCATAAAATTTCAATTTCGGCACAAGTCTATCCGAGCCTTAGACTTTTCAGCGGAAAGGCCGAGATGGATATGGTTCGTGAAGAGCACAGCAGTAAACTGAGATTATCTCCCATTTCTGTCTCCCTACTCGTCCGAACCACCCATGTTCAACTTAAATTCAAAAAAACTAATACATTTAAATTTAAGCTTTCTGCATGTAAAATGTCTTTAAACATTAATTGCCACTATTTATAATGCTAAAATGTCGATTTATACCCTGATAATATTTGTGCAACAATTGAAAGTGTATACATAAAAATATGGAAATGTAGTTAATTGGCAAAATTTTGCAACCTCGCAGAGTAAAATTCCCCGTATTCATCACGGGACCCCCCCCAAAAAAAAGTTGCCCATCCCCACTTTTCGGTAGGATGTGGACAGCGGTAACACCATTATCGCTGTACCTTCAAAATTGACAAATTTCGACCAGGGGCTAAGGAAAAAACTGCGTACATGTCTCTACATTAGCTTTCTAACGGAAAATATCCGGAAATTTTAACATATTCTCCGCCGCCGAAAAACCAATGATCACTACTTCCAATAAGTTACGTATAATTTAGCCATTGAAAGTGTTAAAATGACTCCATCATATTCCCAGGTTTTCTTTGCAATTTTCCAGGATCAGATGGATTTTGTACTACGGCCATCTCGAATTCCAAGATGCTTGCTAAATTCAAAGATTTTCCAGAAATTTTCAGGATATTCTATGACTAAGCCACCCATTATAGATTTTGCGACACACAGAATAGATGGTGTGCCTTATTTATTTGCTAAGGCGCCAGGGGTTGCAGATCTTTTAATATGGTACATCATCAAAGATAAAGCCCATGGAAGGTGATTACACATATATCAGGGAATAACTGGAACCGAAACCAGCAGCCGGAACCGTCCATTTAAACCGGATCCGGAAACTGGTCTTCCAAACTTATATATAGTAAAAAAGATGAAGGAAGAAATGAAGGTATATATAGTGGATTTAAAATGCATTAAAAATAACTTTTATATTAAACTTAACGTATTGCGACGACATTATTGCCTTTCTGAAGCTTTAAATTAGCCGAGGAAGCTAATAATGTTTATGTATCGATCAATATGGACACGCAGAGCAACAAATGCCTTCCACGATACGCCATTGCGAATACTTCATCAAATTGAATGTGCTTACAAAGCATGGAGCGTAGAATACACACTTTCGCTCTGTCTCCAGAAATTATTGGTTTATACGTATCTAAGAGAAAATAATAAATAGAACGTAATTTTCTGATCAGTGGTCAGAGACACTGTTTAGGCTAGCGTTGGACAAACAGTGTCCGTTAGTTAGATGATAATGATGATAACTTTCTAATCAGAATGCTATAAATGACACAAACTGTGATACTGCTCGCACCGTTTCAATAAATCCAGCTCATTGTCAAGAAAGCAGTTTCTGGCTGCGTTGTAGATAACATTACTTTACTTCAATTTCGCCTGATATGCAAAGTTAATAAGCGCACTGGCTGGTGCTTGACGCAATTTATATTAGCCAAGCATATGCTATGTACTTCTGTGTAAGCCGTACTCTGTTACCGAGTTGGACCAATTTAATTCGAACGTACCCCGTAGATTTCTGAATGTGTAAAATAGCTGCTACAAACGTCGACTTGGCTTTGATTTGTTAACAAACTCCTGAAGGTTATTATGAAAATTCCTACTGAAATTATGTGGCCTAGTTACGTTTCACACGGAAAATTGCTTAGTTAATCTTTTCTTATGCTTGGTTGTATTGGAGCTTGATCATTGTATAATATATATCAGGGAATAACCGGAACCGAAATTTACCGGAACCGGAACCAGCAACCGGAACCGTCCATTTAAACCGGATCCGGAACCGGAACCGTCCATTTAAACCGGATCCGGAACCGGAACCTGATCTTCGAAATTTATATATAGTAAAGCAGATGATGGAAGAAATGAAGGTATAGTGGATTTAAAATGCATTAAAAATAACTTTTACATTAAACTTAATGTATTGCGATGGTATTATTGCATTTCTGAAACTTTAAAGAGACTGAGGAAGCTAATAATGTTTATTTATCGATCAAATATGTCGGTTTTTGGACTTTCAGAGCAAAAATGTCTTCCACTATACACCATTGCGTATACTGCGTCAAATCGAATGTGCTTACAAAGCTTGGAGCGTAGAATACACACTTTCGCTCTGTCTCCAGTCGCCTCCCTTTACTACACATACGTTTGTTGCATGTTCTTCTGTAGGAAACTTAAAATTATTGGTTTATATGATTCTAAGAGAAGATAATAGATAGAAGGTAATTTTCTGATCAGTGGTCAGAGACACTGTTTAGGCTAGCGTTGGACAAACAGTGCCCGTCAGTTAGATCATAATGATGATAACTTTCTAATCAGAATGCTATAAATGACACAAACTGTGATACTGCTCGCACAGTTTCAATAAATACAGTTCATTGCCAAGAAAGCAGTTTTTAGCTGCGTTGCAGATAACGTTAGTTTACTTCAATTTAGACTGATTTATCAAGTTTACAAGCGCACTGGCGGGTGCTTGACGCAATTTATGTTAGCCAAGCATACCCTAACTACTTCTGCGTAAGCCATACTCTGTTACCTAGTTGGACCGGTTTAATTCAAACCTATCCCACAGACTTCTGGATGTGTAAAATAGCTGCTACAAGCATCGACCTGGCTTTGATTTAACAAACTCCTGCAGGTTATTATGAAAAATTCCTGTTCAAATTATGTGCCCTACTTACGTTTCACATGGCAAATTGGTTAGTTAATCTTTTCTTTTGCTTGGTTGTATTGGAGCTTGATCATTGTATAATATATTACATATGTTTGGATTACAGGATGAAGCAAAAAACGTGGAAAATTTCAAACAAAATTTTTAAACCGGAATTCCGGTTCCGGTATGGTTTTTGCCCTTTGCCGGAACCGGAATTCCGGTTACTCCCTGATATATATATTACATATGTTTGGATCACAGATGAAGCAAAAATGTGGAAAATTTCAAACAAAATTTTTAAACTGGAATTTCGGTTCCGGTATGGTTTTTGCCCTTTGCCGGAACTGCAACCAGTAAACGATTTTCGCCCGTAACCGGAATTCCGGTTACTCCCTGATACATATATATATATAATGTCTATATATAAATCTTTATTTATAGACTATATATCCGTTTCATCCTTGCTTGCGGGATGCTAATTCATATACCGTACTTTAACAAAACCACATGATACACATCATTTTCACATGTATAAATATATAAATAGATATGAAATATATAACGGGTTTATAACATTAGATTCAACTAGACATTACCTTCAATCTGATCAGCTCCGTAGCGAAATGGTTTTTTTCGAGTCGTAAATATCTCAGAGTGTCGCGAAAATATCCGAAAATAACGAGAATGGCATACGAAAGAAATGTTAAAACAGCAATAAAAATTGGCGCTGGCTCAAAAGTTTCCTGTGATTTTGCAACTATAACAGGGCGTACTGGACGCCGTACCGCCTCCAGATGTTGTTTCGTTCGCAAGAAGCTGTCTTCCGCCTGCAAGCTATCAGCTCCGCCAACTGATGATTCCTTCGGGTACTTCTTTTTGTAACAAACCAGATATGTATCATCGGATTCAGCTCGTGATCGAGGTTTAATTCTCGGCAGCATAGAATCACATAAGATACTTTGCCCGCAGATATGATTGGTTTGTTGCCGTCTTTCCCTGCAATGGCGGCGCAACAGAAGTGGTGGAGTTGAAAACGCCGTATCATCCGAATCGCTAAGCGAACTGTCGGCTTCGTGACATAAGGACTTTGTTAGTCGACGTCGAGTTGTCGAATATCTATTGTAATAAGAATTCTTGCCATGAGTCGAACGAGGCTTTCCTGTTACAATCGCGCCAGAGCCGGTACAAGTGTTTCGATTTTGGTTATCCATGTAGTTGTATCCATCTATGTAAAGATCCGAACCGTTATTCTCCATCCGTGTACTAAATTATATTAATAACCGACAAATCAAAGATCCAAAAGCTCTAAACAATATCTTTTTCATGCAGGAACACTGAAGACAGATAACTATTAGACTTAGATTTCATAATGCACTAGTTAAACGTGTCTTCACTGTTTAAACTTAATGAAAATCGTTACCGAGTAGGATGACGACGAAATATATGCAATGATTACCTCTTTTCCAACTTACGTATTTACTTCGATGAAAATTTATTTAGTTCGTTTACGTGTTTAATTTAATGTTTTCTCTCGCAACGAAAGATATTTTAAATGTAGAAAATACTCTCCTCACCAAGGATTACGATAAAATTTTCCGGGAATACGATAAATTTAGTTTACTATTTCACCGTAATTTTTAGTATAATTCAGCAAAAGGTCAGAAAAATGGTAAAATAATTCCTTCTATTTCAGCAGAACATAGCTAGTGGTACTTTAACTCCGCTTTTGTAAACATAGCAAGCAGACTATTCTCAAATAAGTTTCAACTAATAAAAATTACCTATTTATCGGTCTATGTCTCGCGTAACATATCTATAAGTAGAAATATTTTCATGAATCTTCATTCAATTCATATATAATATTATGAGCCTAGCTTTGGGACACCCCTATTCCAATGAAATTATTTTTTACTAAAGGAATTCAGACAATTCCGACTAGAGCTGGAAACTCTGGGAAACCCCCATCCGACATGGGGGCAAAAACATTTCAACTTATAACATTGTTCAAAGACACTGCATCAAGAAACCAAGACCGCTGAAACCCATAACCTTGATGTTGACGTCTTTTTTGGCTGAGCAAATGTTATTCGAGCAATGAAACATCGTTAAATAAAACACTAAAGAATAGTACATTTCCAGAATTTTTAACATAAGCTAATTTTTTATTGAGTTATTTAACGGTATAAAATTGCAAAAGCCCATCGGTACAGCGATGAAGCATATATGCGTAGAAAAGACAAAAAGTCTTATGTGCACAATTGACCGCGCTATTGAAATTGCAAAATTAAAAATTATTAAAAGTGAAATTTAACAAGCCAGAACCTACACACAACACAAATAACAAAACGGAGATTTCCCGTTTGACCAAATTCTAGGGTTAGTAAGCCGAGCTTGCCATTAAAGGCACAAAACTGATATTTTAAGCTAATGGCTGAGACTAGCTATCCTATCCCAAACAAATTAAATACAGCGCCCAAACTGAAGTTAATCATTATAAAATACAAATCTTTTGTAATTAAACATAGTTTCTTTAATGTAAGGGTCTGACATTTCTGATGCCCATTGGCAAAATGGGTGCCCCGGTTGAACCACCCCTGGCAAATTTTTGGATCCCCCGTAAAATAAACATGGCAGAATTTTTGGTTCCCCCGATCAAAACCACCACAGATAAAAATTGACAAAAAACCTTTTTTGAAGTTAAAAATTAGATTATGTAAGAAAAATTGGTTGAGAGATTGGTTTCAACATCAATAAAGGCTATGTATCGTCAACTGAACGGACATGCACTATTTATTGCAAAATGTACACGATTTATATACAAACATTTATTACATAATTGCATCAAAAAGTGTGAGCGTGGTTGCCACATAGTCATTGTCTATTGCATCAGATTCATCATGCAACGATTTCATTATGTTACATCATGCTCACGTGATCTTCATATCTGCCTTCGAGCGTCTTAGTGATAGGTTTGTCACCACTGTACTCCCCCAGTCGGCTGACGAGAAGCGACCTGGAAAACAAACAGCTCGTCCCGCGCGAGTTGAAAGGACTGTCGTTAATAGCAAATAGGAATAACTGCATTGCTTCATGTTGCAGTAATCAATTGTCGTTTAGGCGACTGATATCCATAGAGAAATGTCGGTTTAAGATGAGCCAGCGATACCGCGTCTTTTAACCTCAAAGTCGACTGCGAAATACGTGTCCGGGCGCTTCAGGATTCGGTAATGACCGAAGTACGATCTTGTAGTGGCTTTAGAACGACATCGACCCGAATGGAGATAAACTCGGTGTCATTCAGTGTAGACGGGACGGAAGAACGTCGCTCGGCAGAACTAATTGACGTTGGGGAAATGACAGCAATCGTAGTTCGCAAACGGTCGCCGAAAAATGACGGATCGATCGATGAGTTGACCGGAAATTCAGACTGTGGTTTCGTATACCATTTCGAAACGAGTGGCGCCAATGTCTTCCTTGACTAACAATGCAATTCTCTGTAGAATCAGCGGGAGCACTTTAGTCCGTCGTTGACAGTTTACATGTGCTTTTATCGCAGCCTTTAATTGTCGGTGAAAATGTTCCACTATCCATTTGCCATTAGATGGTAGGCAGTTGTCCTGAGCTGATTAATTCCGAGGTATCTTTGTGAGCTTCTTCAAAAGCCTTGATTAGAGGTGTCTTCCGCGATGGGCGGTAACATAAACGGAACCCCGAATCGAGAGATCCAACTGGACATAAGAGCATGTGCAACAGTCTTGCGGGTTATATCCGGAATTGGAAAAGCTTCGGGCAATCGAAAAAACAGTCCACGATCGTCAGCAAATAAGCTTACCCATTTGGTGATGGGAGAGTACCCACGATGTCGACGTGAATGTGTTCTAACCGGCGATCGAGGCGCAGAATTTAATCAAGGGATTCATGGACGCCGGTGTATCTTGGTTGGTTGGCAGTCCAAACATGTTTTAGCCAATCGGCTGACGGCCCGGTTAATCCCGGGCCATACGAATCGTTCGACATGAAACCGTTGCGATGATCGGACACCCGGATGAGATAGGAAAGGGAGGCTCTCGAATTCTGATCGTCGAAATTCGGGTAGCTAGTGTAGTCGTGGTACCACCGTTGAGACGTCGTACAGAAGCGGTCGTGTGTGGCAACTGGAACGAGCATCCATTACAGCTTTAACAAGATTGTCTGCCTGGTAGAATCTCCTTGATTGTTGCTCGCTTGTGCATCAGCCAGTTTCTCACAATCGATTCCATGGCACCACAAAGTTGATCCGCGACAACACGTAGGCGGCCGTTTTGAATTCCACTGATACGTTGAATATTATCCATGAACTCCGCAAAAAGAGTGATTGCCGTTCTTACCGTGTGAGAAGAGCTAGCGTCAACGGTTTGTTATCCCTCAAAACGTGGAAACGACGCTCCTCGATCATGTGGCGAAAATGAGGAATCGATGCGTACATTGTGAAGAGCTCCAGGCCAAAGGTATTGTAACGTGATTCCGTAGGGGTTATCTTTCTCTAATCCATGTATCCCACAGCACCCACTGGGCCATAGGCCATTCTGTTTAGTGGTGCGTCGGGCATAGGGTAAAGATTCTTTGCACGCGTTGACGTCTGATGTTGTCAAATCGGTCCACTCCAAAATACTTTGGCGGGTTCTGCACATCGTATGAGCGCCGTCAGAGGTGAGGTAACTTGGCGCACTTCGCTATGATGCGAAGGTAGAAGTTAAGCATTCTAAGAAACTCTTGTAGTTTCTTCAAGGTATTCGGACGACGGAAATCGTGTATTGGTTGTACTCTCAATTCCAATGGACGGGTATGACTGGAATCTACCCGATGGCCCATCAATTCCAGTGACGGCTCTCTGAGTTGCCACTTGTCGGCATTTATGGATAGTCCGAAATGGTCCAGCCGATGGAATAATGTCTGGACATGACGATGGTGACCGTCGGATCCGCTGTTCGCTACGAGGGTATCGTTCAAATAGGCGTATCCACGGATGACTTTACCGATGAACCGCTGGAATGTCTGTGCTGCGTTCGGGGCAGCAGCTCTCTGACTTAGGCTTACGCTTAGGGTATGGCTGATATAGGGACCTTAGCTTACGCTCATCATCATCCACGTCTGGACCCGGGTATTGGAATGGACTGATCGGCGTTGAATCGCGGTGTTACGGCTCGCCTGAACGATTGGAAGATTTGACCCACTTGAACGGCTCGACGTGCGGAAGGCTTGTCCCAATTGAATGGACAATTCTGTCGACTCTGCTTGGCCAAAGGTTGAATCAAATCGGCTTTATGTTTAGGTGGCGACCCTTGAATCGTCGTGGTATGGGTGTTACTCGCTACCAATCGGCCAACGCGGACTGAGTAAGTAAGTCGGAAAGCATAGTCTTTCAAAACATCAGCACCTCTAATTTCATAAAAATCCACATATCAATTCAATAAACGTAAATCGTACTTCAAATGGCGTTATATCACTATCTACCTAGGGTTCAGGGTCATAAGTTGTTAACCATACTAGGCTAGATATACCAGTTACAGTACCAGACACTAACCACATCTTCGGTGACGAAGTTGTTTCGACTGCCATCTTTATCCGCCAAATGGAATAAGTACGCGGTAAGCTCAGCCACACGAATCATTAAACACAATCCAGTCTGAACAAATGAAAAACATGAGAAATATCACTAGGTACACATACGCCATTTGCACGCGCAGTCAGTCAGCTCTGGGCAGCAAAAGTCGATATGCTATTGGTGGATATCATACAATACCGAACAAGTTAGAAGAAAACTAACACAGGCAATAAGTTTCCCATGGCCCGAAACCCCCAAGTGCAAGCTATAAGCCTTCCAGGACGTAACAGGAAAATTAGGAATTTTGGGTCGATGAACCATGGAGGCGCCATACTCCCGTCCAATGGAACATTGGGTCGCAGAGCAAAATCACCACCAACAATGAATTGGCCATGCCCAAAAATCCACAAAGGGCACCCAGGGCATCAGAACAAATTTTCGAATTTTGGGTTGAGGAACCACGGTGGTGCCATGCCTCAAACACCATGAACCGGAGCCTTAAATGAAAAACAAAAAAGAGTCATTGGCGATTATCATTTTACTATGAAATAAGACAAAGCAGACAAACAAATTAGAAAGTTAAGGTAAAAATAACCTTGCTTATGTGAAGGGTACTAAAATGAAGTAAAAAAACTTTATTTTTCTATATGACCCAAGCCTTGGGGGCGCCAAACTCCCGATACCCATAAAACCATGAGTCATAGAGCAAAATCAAAACCGGCAATGAATTCCCCATGCCCGAAAATCACCAAGTGGAACTTTTCAGCAGCCCAGGGCATCAGAAAAAATTTTCGAAGTTTGGGTTGAGGAACCACGGTGGTGCCATACCTCAAAATCCATGAACCGGAGCATTAATCGAAAAACAAAAAGAAGAGGCGTCGGCATTTATCATTTTACTATGAAATAAAACCAAACCTCATATTGACCTCTGACCCCGAACCATAGAGGCGTCATATTCCCGTACCAATGGAATCATCGGTCACAGAATAAAACCAACACCGGCAATGAGTTTCTCATGCCCGAAACCCACAAGTGAAATTTTGAGCCATTCAGGACGTCAAAACTAATTTTCGAATTTTGGGTCGAGGATCGATTGGAGCACCATACATTAAGCCCCATGTATCACTCTACAACCGGAGCCTTAATCGAAAAACAAAAAAAAGAGGCATCGGCATTTTTCATTTTACTATGAAATAGAGCCAAGCAGAGAAAAATTCAAAAGTTAAGGTAAAAATAACCTTGCTTCCACGAAAGGCACTAAAATGAGGTAAAAAAACGTTTATTTTGGTCTAACACCGAACCTTGGGGGTGCCATACCCCGTACCCATGAAACCATGGGTCACAGAGCAAAACCAAAACCGGAAATGAATTTTCTATGCCCAAAAATCCCCAAGTGAAGGTTTTCAGCCGCCCAGGGTATCAGAACAAATTTTCGAATTTTGGGTTGAAGAACCACGATGGTGACATACCTCGGACCCCATGAACCGAAGCCTTAATCGAAAAACAAGAAGAGGCGTCGTCATTTATCATTTTACTATGAAATAAAACTAACCAGAGAAAAAATTCGAAAGTTAATATAAAAATAACCTTGCTTCCGTGAAGGGTACTAAAATGGGGCAAACAACCCACGTTTTGACCCCTGACCCCGGAACTAGACCCCAAATCAAAAAACGCTCGGGGATGTACAAGGTAATTCAACTATTCCGGTTGGAATGAGACCAAGATCATGAAAATCGGTTAAGTAGTTCCCAAGTTATGGCCGATTACACACACAAATACACAGACGGAATTTAAAAGATTTCACGCCTGCAATACAGAATCTCCACTACGTTCTAACTAGCTCAAAATCTAAATGCACTAATTTGCAAACAATTTTTACGTTACACAGTAAAACTTTTTCGCTTTCGTGTTTCAGAAGTTTTCAGTATTCTTCATTTCTTCGTTTCATGTAGTGACTAGCGCTGTTAAAACTATGAACCATTGAGCAAAAGGCAAAAATAAAAAACAAATCGGCGCTGATTCCGTATGCTGTGAATCTGGATCTGGACCGTAAAAAAGGATTTAAAAATTTAGGTAAACAACTTTTCTTTTGCGCCTAGGAATAAGAGCTTAAAGACCAGGGGACAGAAAAATTACGCTGTGCTGAGGTTTCAACTCACATGCTTTTGGTACAGCAATCACGGTCTTTACCGACTGAGCAATAATTGTCCATCACAGCAGCGATAAAGGTGTTATATTCGACAGTTGTCAGGAAAAATACCATTCGCATCCCACAGCGGGAGGTGAAAAGTAAGGCTAGGGTCAGACTCGAACGCACAGCCCCTACCTTTGAATCTAAAAGCAGGTGCTTTGTCGATGCTATTTTTGCCCCACATCACAGCGATTATTGTGATAGGATCTATTTCTGATATAGCCCTGAGGTAGGTGCTCGACTAGGAACGATGTGAAAATCAACCACCCACAAGTTAGAAACCGTTGAGATTCGACCCCATGACCTCAAGCCTTTGGATATGCCGATAGAAGGCAGAGCCCACATGTCTGGCCGAACACATAACAGCTTAAATGATGCTTCTCGCTAATACGATAAAGAAATTATATTACACATATATATACGAAATGCATGACTATATAAATACGAGCCATTGGTAGGCATTAATGGAAGACTGAGGGATGTAGAATACAGCCGCGCATAACTGGTGCGATGTCGGGCATGAATAGCTTAGTTGGTTAGAGCACCTGTTTGCGGATCCAAGAGCGGACGTCGCGGTTTCGAATCCCACCCCTACCCAAATTTTCAGCCGGTGGTTTTTCAAATCCCTTCGCCTTCAAACCCCTATTGCTAGTTCTTAATGATAAATATATATATAACACATATAATGTCTCTACATTCAACATGTGCTATATAACATTTTTCATTTATATAAGCCCAGTGGTAGGTGCCTGATGACGAAACGATGTGAAAACGTTGTCTGAAAAGTTTAGCTGAGATTCGAAAACAAGACCTCCCACCTTTGGATTCGCAACTAGGCGCTCTACCGACCGGGCAATCCTTACCCGACTTTATAGCAGTTATAATGCTCATATAAATATTAGACATTCCCGTCTTCCACTGTGTTACATACAATACATTTCGTATATAACTGTAACGAATCTTTATCGTTACTGGTTCAACTAACATGAATAAAAAACTACCTTCAATCTTTTATTTCACAATATATATCGTCCGAAACGTGGCTGCAACAACTGTGACAACTCGCTACAACGGCTGATTTGCACCACCATGCTCAAGAAGCACAAAACTTAAGAAAAGACACCAGCCACGCCCGGATTACAGTATAAATAGAAATTACAACCTCTGCGCAGGAAATACAAAAAACCCAGTTGTTTCTGCTATAGCTATACAGTTGACGTTAATGCAAGCAATTTTATGTTCTGTACAACTCCTACTTGTAACAATTAATAAATCTTCAAGATAGCAGACAATACATGTATCAGATCGTTCCTAAACTTTATATTGTGCTACATTCCTCGGGGGCACAAATAATTGTCCCCACTTCCCGACACATTTTACCAACTAGCTTCAAACATGCCTGCTGTCACATTTATCGCTAAGCATGCATATTTACACGTACATTACAATACAATATGGTTATTGATGACAAGTATAAGATTATATACCATACCCAAATATAAAATAACCTATCGCATATACACCAATGTTATATATAAAACAAATATATTAAGTTCTGATTTGAGAATTTCCATTTAAAGTCTGTTATGTAAGACTCCGGCGACATTAGCTAAATCATCAAACCATTCCTTTGCGGCTATCGCACTCGGCAACCTATTTGTCGGAAAGGCGAGTTTCCATTCAATATTTGACTTCTGTCGAAGGTGGATACAATAACGAGCCACCAGAAACAGCCCGTCATCCTGTAGCAACCCTAAATCTGAGTTGATACGATCGATTATCCTGCAATAAACTGGGCCAATCTGACCTGGCCAAAAGCGCATGATTCTTTCATGAATATTATACTGGCAAATCG
Source organism: Trileptium ribeirensis (assembly GCA_030248225.1). Lineage (NCBI taxonomy): Eukaryota > Metazoa > Nematoda > Enoplea > Enoplida > Thoracostomopsidae > Trileptium > Trileptium ribeirensis. The sequence continues at coordinate 128,889 of JASANE010000138.1, read as the reverse complement.
ACTATCGCAACTAGTTTTGTCGCCCACACATAATGCCAATATTTTGGATTTAGTTTTTTGTAATAGGACCGATCTCGTAGGTGGTTTTGAAATAGGACCACCCTTGAGCACTAGTGATCACTTGTCTGTATTGTTTGAATTAAATAATTTATCAGCATTTGTAACTCTGAAACGTCAACGGCGTTGTTGGCGAAAAATTGACTGGTGTAAATTCAACCGATTTCTATCTGATAAGCTAGCAAACTATTCTCCATCCACGGTAGAAGTCGGTTGGTCAACACTGAAACTAAGTATTATATCAGCTATAGATAAATTTTGCCCATTAGTAACAATTGAACGAAATAGTCGGCGCCCTCTTTGGGCAAATAATAATGTTTGGGCTGCTATACGTCGCCAAAAAAAACGCGTATCGGTCATTCCAGCGGTCAAGGAGTCATGTCTCTTGGTTAAATTATCGTCAGATCGTCAACTTAACCAACATCGTAGTGCTGCGGGCAGAAGCCCGCTATCAAGCAGATTTGGCCAATAACCTTGGTAGTCACCCAAAACAATTCTGGTCATATGCACGTTCATGCTTGCGAAGTGAGCCAAGCTGTGGACCTTTAATTAGCAATGATGTGTTAATATCTGATAACTTGGCATGTGCCAATATTTTTAACACTCACTTTTCAACTGTATTTTCTAATGCTACTGGCAGTGGTCCAGCGACTCCCCGGCATGGGGTGAGTGAATTAACTGATATTATATTTAATGAATTGGACATCTACCGTATTTGTTGTAAAGCAAAAGTGGAAGCCTTTCCAGGACCAGATCAGATACCTAACTGTGTCATAAAAAACAGTGCAGCTGTTTTGGCTGGCCCACTATGTAAATTGTTTAAGCTAATATTTGTCTCTGACTCATTTCCAGCGGATTGGAGTGTAGCTCATGTTGTACCGTTGTACAAAAAAGGGCCACGTACCCAGGTTGATAACTATAGACCAATCAGCTTAACGTCGAGTGTGTCAAAAATTATTGAGAAAATTGTTCAACAGCAATTGGCCCATTTTATTGCTGATAATCAGCTCTTTCACTCATCTCAGTTTGGGTTTACCGCTGGTCGAACTACGACTTTGGAATTGCTACACTTTAAATATTTTGTTACTAAAGCTGTGAATGGTAACAAATTTGTCGACTGTGTGTATTTAGATTTATCGAAAGCGCTCGATAAAGTCCCTCATCATCGTTTGCTTTTAAAACTGGACGCCTACGGCCTACGAGGTTCTTTGCTTCGATTCATAAAAAACTTTTTCAGCGGCCGCAGTCAGCGTGTTGTAGTGGGTAACACAGTATCTGAATCTATACAAGTCCTTAGTGGTGTTCCACAAGGAACAGTGTTAGCACCAATGCTTTTTCTATTTTATATCGATGATTTCGATAGCTATATAAACTGCTTTGTGGGCAAGTTCGCAGACGATACTCGCATTGCTACTGAAATATGTCGAAACAATGCTGAAAGAGACTCTATTAACTTTCAACGCAATATTTTGGCTGCTAATCAATGGGCAGCAGACAATTTTCTTACATTTAATCTCAACAAATGTCAAGCTGTACATTTTGGCTATAATAACCCAAAAACAATTTATCAAATGGGCGGAATGGATATCACTGCTGCTGAGACTGTTAATGACCTTGAGATTGTATTTTCATGTGACTTGAAAGCTTCACCACACGTTGTTCATGTAGTTCAATCGGCTTACAAAATGGTATTTGCCATTTTGCGCATTTTTAAACCTATACGTAAAGCTGTGTTTTTGCCTTTATTTAAAAGCCTCATCAGCTCTAAGTTAGAGTATTGTGCAGAAGTGTGGAGCCCACACCTCGTCCGCGACATCGACCTACTTGAAAAAGTCCAAAAATTTGCTACTAAACGCGTTTGGGGTCTGTGGGACTTAAATTACGACGAGCGACTGAACTTTTTGGGCTTACAAAAACTATCAACGCGCAGATTGCGTCAACACTTAATTTTGCTCTACAAATTGTTTAACAATCATTTTGACTATGATGTTGAGAATATTGTGGTTCTTCACAACGACACCAGAACCCGGGGTCATCCATTCAAAATAAGGCACCCATATCCTGCACGTCTCGATGCAGCAAAACATTTCTTCAGCTTTAGAGTTGTCGAAAAATGGAACAACTTGCCTGCAAACGTGGTTACCGCCCCCTCCCTTAGCATTTTCAAGCGGCAGCTCCACACTTCTGGGCACCTACCCAATCTATAGGACCTGTGCTCTCGTTCTTTTTTTGCTAATTGCAGGCAACAACGTGCTGCCAGTGTTAGTCACTGGCATTCCCTGCCATCAGTTTTGGAATTGCCTGGTATCTGTGGAAATGGAATGCTCATGGCTGTTGGCGGATCAAGGTACATCAAGGTACATCTCGTGTATGTTTTCACAATCTTGTTGATCTGGAACCAATGCAGATACCACCACTCCACCTTGGCCGCGGTAGCGCCGTAACAAACTCAGAAGATCATAGAACCGCCGAAACGCTGCATCCGCCGGCATACCTTTACGAGCGTCTTTATTTCCTGTAACTATTATGACGTTTTCCACTGACTCTGGAATGAGTTCGTCGATAACCCATACTGCAATCTCAATAATCCCTGCGTCTGCCCTCGATAAAATGTCCATTGTGGGAGGAATTAGTGCGCGAAATGACTCCGCCATTGCATCTCCAACTATTACTGTACGAATTCCATTTTTAACCTGATTCGGCAAATCACCTAATAAGCCTCGTAGTATTCCCTGCTCTACAGACACCCCCCAGACGTTTTTGCTCAGAAGCGGAGTCCTATTGCTTAGCTTGTCCGGGCTTACGCCTGTCGAGAGCCACGCCTCACCCGATAACAGCAGAAAAATTTGATAGTTTCCATCATATAAACGCCGTGACAAATTATATAATTGCATCTCCGGATATTCTGTGTTAACATCCATGGCCACTAACTTACCCACTACGTATCTAATAATTTATAGAAGATACATGGCATAGCCCGCAGACTTAGAAACAGCTTTTGTTGTTAAGCAATTCCACATTTCACTGGGGCGGCGATTACAATCTATTCCGAGGCTGTCCGGCGACGGCACTAACTATTTCATACATTGGGCGAGTGCACCGTCAATAGTGCACCCCCCTCGACTGTTAAAGGCGGAAGATTATTTGGATATACAAATTGAGGTCCCCTAAAGGATGAGATATTCCCGAAACGAGATACTCTGGTCTGGTACGCTTATGAAACCGACGTCTTTGATCCGCAATTTTTTGCAGATCAAGATTTCGTTGGTGCCGTGCCGACACTTCGTCTTTTGTCTCCACATTTAGATGAGCTTCAGAACTGCAACATTCGCCCAGGGCTGTTATTATTGTCACCTTTTTTTATTATTGCTGACTTCGGTCGAGCACTGGAGAACACTGAATCATCAGAGGCTTCAGTCTCTAAGCTTTCGGAAGATACCGACTTTTTGTGGAGCCATCGGTCGATTTCTGAGTTGCAATAGACATAGTTGTGTCTTTTCCACCTGTGTCGCCCTTATGAGATTCAAAATTATCTTCCAAGTGTATCTTGTCCTCGATGGTATCTGCATACACGCCGTTGTCCTTCGATAAATTCTCCGAGTTGACCTATGGATCAGAATTTAATATATTATTAAGAGTAATTACCAATAATAATTATTATTATATATAATATGCATTGTAACGTTACATTAATAGTAGTATTTATTGGCATAATCACACTTTTAATTTGTACGAGCTCGTCCGATCATCGAATATCGCGATTTCTCAGTCTATACCGCAGTTCATCATCCAACCCCCCACAATCCGTAGGGTTCGGATCCCCTGGTTCTAAGGATTTCCGTCGACCCCCAAAAAAATTTTCCCCAACAGGAACATAAGGCTCATTAAACATTTTTAACACATTATAGTGCACCCGTTTTGGGGGGCTACCAGGGTTCAAACAATCCTCCAAAACCACGTTCGGAGGAGCCACATGCAAAATCCTGTAAAGGCCCAAGTACAGGTCTCGTCTCAATTTGCGCGATATACCTTTATTCCCAGAGGGCATGCATATCCGCACTTTATCTCCTATACGAAATACTGGATCACTAGCATTCCTATTATAATAGCCTGCTTGTTTGGATTGAGCTACTTCGAGGCTTTCATTTGCGAGTTTCCATGCATGACGTAGCTTTTCTCGAAGCAAAACACGAAAATCTTCAGTGTCGACCACGTACGGGTTGGGAGGCCTGAACGCAACATCTATTGGAAGCCTGGGATCCCTTCCAAAAAGTAAGTAAAACGGACTCTCATTCATGCTAGCTTGTACGCTACATCGATAGGCAAATAATGCAGTATCTAAAAAAGATCCCAATCTTTCTGGGTTGTGGAGCAATACATTGAAAGCATAGTAGGTAAGGTACGATTGAACCTCTCCACAAGGCCATCCATCATTGGGTGCCACGGAGTGGTGTTTACTTTACGGGTGTCACATAAATGACATACATCAGCAATCAGTTTTGATAGAAAATTTGTTCCTCGGTCAGACAATAGCTCCGCCGGACAGGAATACGACAGACAATTTCTTTATCAAAAATTTCAGCAATTGTTTTTGCTTCCTGATCTTTTATTGCAAAAGACTCTGTGTACCTGGTCAAGTAATCGCTGAATACTGTGACATACCTATTTCCTCTTGTGGTAACTGGCAATGACAGTATATCAACTGCAACGCGCTGGAAAGGATAAGATGTTTTTGGTATTGGCCTGAGAGATGCTTTGAATTTTGTTGGTGGTGATTTCCGAGAACCGCATCCCTCGCAGGCCAGACACCACCTTTTGACGTCCAAAAATAGAATCGACTTATTTTAAAGCGTGTTTTGGCGATTCCTAAGTGTCCTCCTAAGATATGATACGCCTCCAATACTTCTGAACGCATTGAAGTAGGAACAACCAATCTCATGTCCTCAAATTCAATATTATCTCGTTTAACTGGCATGTAAAACAAACATCCGTTCTCCACACTATATTTATTCGAAAAGTTTAAAGCTTTTTTGCAAAACGTTTGTCGCTTGGAAGTTTACCAGACTCAATGCGTTCTAACAAGAATGACAACTCTCGATCTTGAAGTTGTAATTCTCGAATGTTATCGTAGTCGTTCAATACGTTTACCGAATGATCTTTTGTGGAGTTTTGAATGTGCGACAAAAAATCGGCGTTGCCACTAAAGCGACCCGGTCGATATTGAACACTTATAAACGGTTCATATTCCTGAATCTGCAAACCCCACTTTGCCAAATGTCCCGAACCCGAAGGAGTGGTCAATAGATATTTCAAAGGTTGGTGATCAGTAAATACGGTAACTTTTCGACCGTAAATATATGGTCGGAATTGTTTTAGGGCCCACGTAAGCGCTAATGCTTCCCTCTCATATGTTGAATAATTTCTTTCGGCCTTATTTAAACTTCGACTTATGTAATATATTGGTCTCTCATTCCATTGTTCGTCTAATTGTGCCAATACGGCACCTATAGCATTTCCGGAAGCATCCGAACAGACAACGAATGGTTTCGAAAAGTCCGGAAATCCTAAGATCGGGGCTGATGATAATTTTTTCTTGAGAATGTTAATTGCGTCAGAGCATTTATCTGACCAAACAAATTTGGTGTTTGTTCGTAGAAGGCTATGTAGAGGCTCACAGATTTCACTAAAACGTGGGATGAACCTCCTGTAGAAGGAGGCTAACCCCAAAAATGATTTCAGCTCTTTTACTGTCTTTGGGTTTTCTACATTTTGCACTTTTTCGACTTTTTTTGGGCAAGTTTGAATTCCTGCTGATGATACTATATAACCTAAAAATTCGACCTCTTTTTCGCAAAACTGGCACTTCCTGGGTTTAAGTTTAAATCCACCTTGTCAAAGTTTAGAAAATAGTAATCTAAGATCTTCTAAATGTTTTTCAAACGTTTTAGAATAACATAGGAGGTCATCTAAATACACCATTGTGCTCACCCATTGTATGCCTGCCAAGATATACTCCATATGCCGCTCAAATGTGGCAGGGCTATTTAAGAGTCCCATTGGTAATACGTTGAATTCATACAGGCCAAAAAAGTGGTAAATGCAGTTTTTTCTTTATCATCTGGATGCATTTCCACTTGATAGTAGCCTGAAGAGAGGTCAACGCTAATCCACCACGGGGCACCTCCCAAGGCCGTTAAAATATCATCTATGCGCGGCAGAGGGTACAGATCTCTCTTTGTGTGAGAATTTAAACGTCTGCAATCCACTACTAATCTACTAGATCCATCTTTTTTGGGTACTACTATCATTGGTGAGGCCCATGGACTGGTAGAGCGCCTTATTATGCCTTTAGTTTCCATCTCGTCTAATTGGAGTTTCACAGCTTCGCTTTCGGAAACCACCAGACGATAAGGTGGCTGCCGAATTGGCTTAATGTTGTCCGTGAAAATACGGTGCTCAACAATTGTTGTTCGGCCCAAGCCGAAATCATTTTCAGCGAATATGTCTTTAAATTCAAGAATTAACTCCCGTAGTTGTTGGCATTGTTCCTCGTTTAAAAGAGAATTAGCAGAAATTAATCTATCTACCCATGATGTCGTAGTCGTAATAGTGTTGCATGTTTGTGTAGCATGTGAATAAATTCCTGTATTTATATTATTGTTCTTGAAGCTTACATTTTCGTAGCTTTGAAAATCGTGTTGCTTCTTCCTGCTACCATCAGAAATATTTTCTAAAATTCCTACGCACATATTTTTATATAGCTTAACAGACTCAGGCAGTGTATTCAGAAACAATATTTGGGCTTCCTTAGATGAAGGTAATAGGATGGGCGGTGCTAACAACCCCATCTGAGCTAGTCTTCTCCGGTTGGGTTCGAACAGCATAAATTTGCTTTTTCCAGAGAAATGGGCTGTACAATTAATAGTAATTTCAGACCTAGCAGGTATTTGAATGAAATCATCAATACAAACATTATTTATGAGCGGATGGCGTTTCCTACTGCGAGTTAAGTCATTCTGTGGCAGTAAAATTTTATTTTTTGCCATGTCGATAGTGACAGGCCCAAGTTTCTTTAGGCCATCGCGTCCAAGCAACAAATCGTACTGCAAAAATCGCGTTACGTGTAGCGTGTGACAGATGTGTCTTGACCCAATAATAATGTTTGCATTTATTGACTCATTAGTCATAATATTGTGTCCCATCATAGAGCGGGCAGCAATTCCATTGCCAATTCCGGCTACATTGGGGCGTTTTCTTCGTGTTTCTTCGCTGATTAAACTAATGCTTGCACCGGTGTCAAACAGACACGTAACATGCAAGCCTTCAATTTTTGCTATTACGACAGAACCACACATTTCTACGATTTCGTTGCTGCAAAAAATTTCTTCTTGGGGCCACATTAGACGATGAGGTCTAACCGCTGTCATGGCTAGCATCTCTGCGTCTGTTTGCACCCCAGGTGCTTCAGGTTCTTTATGTACAAAGCAATTTATGTGTTGTACTTGATATTTCGTAAATAATTTATACACATTTACTTTAAATAATCTCAGTATGAACTTCGGGCAACAATGATAAATGAATACTCCTGCTGTTACATATAAACATATCAGAAAGACCGAGACCTGATAAGCGTCAAACGAAAGACCTTTCAGAAACCCGAAAAAGCCGCACTGAGCAATATTATCCACTATAGAATCCGCACTGGACTCAATTTTTGCACCTTTTTCAAAACCGAGAGCCTCAAATATTTTCCGTTGGTGGTAAAGTTCCCACCCCAAACGTTATTCAACGAAATATGGCTATGAAATTCAGACCAATTATACATGACGATTTGTTCAAAAATAGTGGCCCGAAATTGCAATGGATTTGCGGTACTTGAAAATAATGTAATATTTTGCAGTCTCCCGGCCAACTTAATTTTGCCTGTTCCTGAGTCATAAATGTATGTGTTATTTTCGAGCTGCAGTGGTATGCGTTCTACTAGGCGACAGTCTATCCGAGTTATTGAAAAGTCAATGATATTAGTTATCGGATCCAAATATCCTATTTTAGGCCTTGCTATTCCCGTCAAATTAATTGGAATTTTAGTGGAACATGAACCGTTCACAGGTAGAAATACAAATTCTGCTTTCTTCATAATTTCGCAGGGATATACGAAAACAGCATTGGCACCTGATACTGTGACTATGTTTTTTGTCCTAAAATAGCTCTCATTGATAATATTGGAGAACATATTATTTGCGATTTTAATAGTTTTTGTATGTTGTTCATGTTATGACAAGTGCTTGTCATAGTATGATTAAATGCAAACTGAATATTTTCCTGCAAATCAAATTGCACAGCTTGCAAACTTAAAGCTAACACGTCAGAAGTGATAACACCCTGGTTTCTACTTAAGTTTGGTGGAATAAGTGGTGTACTGTTGGTAACCCTTTTTCTGCGATTATGAATGAATTCTACAGCTAATCCTTGATCAGAAATTGTTAAACGTTTGCCGTTAGGACAACCTTGAGTCAGCGTCTTATTGTTGAATGTTAGGGCTAAGTTACCATTCGACGAAAGCCAGTTATTTCCCATTTGTTTTCCTTTTATGGTTTTCCACTGTAAAAATTCACATAATTCTTGTTTAGCCTTCCAGATTATGACAGAACCATCATTTAATTCACAAAACTCGTCCGAATAGCGACAATGGCTTACGTCGCCGCTAGTGCTTTCCATTTCGGAAACACCGTGACGTTTGTAAACTTTGCCTTCAAATATGAAACAATTTGACGCTGATGAAGAGGTCCACTTACAACAATTTATTCCACATCCAAGATATTTCCACTGTACTGGATTTTTTGTCTGATACAATTTTCCAGTAGGCGTCATGCTACCAAAAGCACATTTATGAAACTTTTCCATTCTTCTGCACTCGGTAATTGAAACAGGAATATCTTGCGATTGCTCCTCTTTCAGTCGCTCATCGTAAAAAAACCATGTGAATATTCGAACTGTCTGCTTGATAGCCTTACATTTGTAGGCTGTTGAAATATACTGAAAATGATTTCGTTTGAACATATTTAAGTCTGACCGTATTGCGGGTTTCCTACTGTGATTAAAATTGCACTGAATTGCTTTTGGGAAGTGAAAACATTTGTCCACCGCTATGTGTCTAACAAAGCATTGGCATAGCGATTGAGCAACGAATGCGACTTAGCATTATTGTTGCTATTATATATTTCTTAAAAAATACAGTGCCTGCACCTAGACAAGCCTTAGCATCATAAATGATAACATGCCAATTCCCATCAACGATATAGCGACAAGAACGCAATGGTCCAAAAATACTGCACGGATTTTTGCCATTACAAAAATTATATATTGTTAATCCAAAACATCGTTTCGTTAACCCAATAATTAACTGTGCAACACGCAAATAAAGCAAGATCCAGTCTCCAGTTGTGACGCGCTTAAATATTGCGGCAATACGAAGATTATAATGGCCGGCGAACCAACTACTATGGCTGAAATATATAGGATATAAGACAGTAATATAAACGCAATAGGTAAGCATAATTATTACCTTTACCAACAAATGCCTATTCATATGAATTGAACTCGGTTCCACTTCATAATTTTTTGAGCGGTTAAAGTTATGAATAGTACAACTTTTATCCTTGCATTCATCAATTTTGTTTGTCACATGATTCACAAAATTACTGCAATTTTGTTCAATACGTCTCTGATTCTGATGCTGCAACAACTTTATTTGTTCTGCTTGTTCATGAAAAGTTGCTAACATCTGATCATCATCGAGTATAGAGTCATTTGCCTCCGAATTTACACAGTTAATACGGTTACTGTAGGTTTTGTTTCTATTTGGATAAAATTTTTGCCTATTAATGATTTGTTGTGCTAGATTTTGCGATAGTCGCGCTCTGCATCGAGCTTTAATGTGACCTACTTTCTTGCAATAGCCACAGATAGGCTTACCATCTTTAGTTCATTCGAATTTATAAATTGAGTCATGGCGAGTATTTGATGCTAGCATATTTTCCTTTCGAAAACAATTAACCTTTTTATTTAAAGCATCTGAATGTTTCGAATCGATTTGACGGTCCCAAGACGGTAAGAGGGCATTATCCTCTTCCGCGGAAGCAAAGTTGATACTATTCTTTTTAGCTCTCCCAATTTAAGGCAAATTTTCGCTGAAATTTCATCAGCTATTTTATTTGCTTCTAATTCGAGATTTGTCGTGTTAGCAGAATTATAAGTATATCCATCAGAAATAACATTTATACTTTCATGCTTTTTCTGAAGTAGAAAACCCTGTCTTGCCTCTTGCTTTCTTGCGAACTCGACGGCTTCATCAAAGTTTTTGGATCAGCTATACGTACAAGAGAAATTAATGTTTGGTCTAACCTTCTGATAAAGCAGTCTAACGCAATCGCGTCCGCCGTGTCACCTGATCCTGGATATGCGCGTCTCACCAGCTTTTTTATGCTCTGGGCGTAGTCTGCTACAGATTCCCCTTTTTCTTGAACCTTGCTATGTAGTTTTGCTGAATATTCAGCTGGCATTAGTTTTGCGGTCAGTTCCTTTCTGACCAACGCATATCGCTGTTTTGTCGCCTGAGGTAGGCTTCTGTACACCTCCTGTGCTGTTTCAATTAAGTAGTAAGGCAAAATGGTTATTTTCCTGTCTTCGTCCCAACTGCATGCTTGTGCAGCGAGTTCGAATCTATCTAACCAAGATTCGAAATCGTCGTCAAGCCTTCCCGCAAAATAATCTATTTTTAAATTAGGCGCTGTTAAAGTCAACCCTGAAATTACATTTTGTACAGTTCTTTCGGCTACTTGTTTGCGCAGTTGCTGCAATTCCTCCTTGCATATCTCTAACGTCACGCATAAGGGCTCGTTGATATCTATCCTCAGAAGTGGAACCTGTTTTCTCCTTAACAGGAGAATGGTCTAAACCCATGCTGACGAGGTGTTAAACAACGCTAGATTAGGTTTCAAAGGGGTAAAACTCAAGTGGTTGTTGTTTATTTGTGTTCACACAGTAAAAAGAAGTGCGTAAGCCGCGTTACTACTCGCAGCGCCAAATGTAACGAATCTTTATCGTTACTGGTTCAACTAACAAGAATAAAAAACTACCTTCAATCTTTTATTTCACAATATATATCGTCCGAAACGTGGCTGCAACAACTGTGACAACTCGCTACAACGGCTGATTTACACCACCATGCTCAAGTAGCTTAACAAAACTTAAGAAAAGACACAAGCCACGCCCGGTTGGTTCCTCGCCCCTTACTCGCCCCGTCTACTCAAGAATAGTACTACCTGTTCCGCCGACTTCGGCTGGCTGCCAGACGTTACAAGTAGCACTACTAATTTATTCGAGTCCCACCTGTATTCTCGCCCGGGTTTTGCTCACTCGACTCCACGGGGTCGAAATTTTGGCACTCCTTGGGTTGGTGGGAAAAAACCAGGGAATCGTTGTACAGCGATGATTTTGGTACCATTCGACTCAGCTCGACGAGGCGAGTTCAATGGTACCAAATTTGACCATATTTTTCAAATTTTGCCCCCAGTACTAAGGGGGACCCGGTACGTTGAAAAATCGAGAAAAATTTTTTATGAGCAAAATAGACATAAGTAGCATAGATACACGCAGAATGACGAGACAAATTCAACCGTGCCTTATTTATCATGATATTTTCACTCTTTAGCTAGTTATGGCTGATAAACCATTTTCGAACTACTGAGCTCCACGAGACGACTTCAACGATATAAAATGTTACCATATTCAAAATATATTTCTTAACTTTCAGGCTAAGCCTAAGCCAAAGCCTTAGACTAAGCCTAAGCCTTAGACTAAGCCTAAGCTTAAGACTAAGCCTAAGTCTTAGTCTAAGCCTAAGTCTTGGACTAAGCCTAAGCCTTAGACTAAGCCTAAGCCTTAGACTAAGCCTAAGCCTAAGCCTCAAACTAAGCCTAAGCCTAAGCCTAAGTCTTGAACTAAGCCTAAGCCTTAGACTAAACCTACGTCTTGGACTAAGCCTGAGCCTTACACTAAGCCTAAGCCGGGAGGCTCCGCCCCCGGACCCCCCGTACTAAGCTAAACCTAATCACGATATGACCAATGCCAAAAATCCATCCATTTAAATGCATAAGAATTTCATTTAAAAATATCAGTTTTCGCTTGCATTGCCAGTATCGGGCTCCATATGTCGTTACTCTGACTACCTACGGATTCGTACAATACACCGTTCGATAGCGCATGGGATCTTCTATTTCATGTCCAAACTTGAGCCAAATCGGTCCATCCAATAAAAAGTTATGGTAAAAATGAAAAAAACCAAAATCCACATTTCTAAAAAAATTCCGACCCCTGAAATTAGGGCCCCTTGCTGAAGCCCCCTTAAGAGATAGAGCCCTGAAACCTCCTCCATTGGAAAGAGCGGGAAAAATTGCCCCCCCGGGGGTTAGGCGGGAAAAATTTCCTATCGAAGCGAAAAATTTCCTATCCTAGCGAAGCTTTAGGAAAAAAATTGCCAGAAAAGCCTCCATACCCCCCAAAAAATCCGAAAATAAAAGAATGTTGAATCAGCATATCGGAGGTTATACCTGTAAAGGGGTGACCCTGATCTCGAAGAGATCGGTTTTGGGGGTGACAGATGATTGGGGGTCCAGAGACTATGGGGGCTATACCAGAAAAGATGGTGGGCGGGCCCCTTCCCTGATTCCCCCCCCCCAACCCAAGGAGGGCCGAAATTTTTTAACGTATTACTAACCTAAATTATCTAATCTATCGCTCCTGTTATTTTTATTGCCACTTTTTCCAAGGTTTTTCTTGGGACTCTAACATTACTAATTTAATTATTACTCAGTATTAGGATACTTATGTGTGTAGTAGCTCTCATACTCCGACAATAGCTTCCGCACCAATAAGATGCGATTCTTACTGATTACTGATTTAAAATCATAAAAAAAGCCAGGTTTTCCGGATTAACGCAATTCTTTGCGTATAAGCGCTTGCTAGAAATCCGGTTCTTTCTAAATTGAACCACCAGTAAGATAGAGTAAGCTGCTAGCACACCTTGCCAATACTAACACACAAGTCAGACACAACTCTGATGAAACTGTGTCGATGACGTAAAATAAAACAATAAAAGCTAGCTAGGTATCCAATTATACAAAACAATAAACGTTATTAAACTATATACGGAACTACTAAGCTCTCTTGAGAAGCGTCTAGATTCGACGAGTTTAGCACTAGGACTAGCACAGCTTAATCTAAACATAGCTAGTGAGCGAAATGAGTGAAAAATATGTAAATTAGGTAAATAAAGGATGTAAATTTTAATATTTTAAATATTTTAGGGAAACTTATAATATAGGATTTGGTGAAACAGAACTGAAAAGGTCAATTTTAAGCCCCGGAACCGCTGGTAGCCTAGTAGACCCCCGACAAAACGTAAACAACTGCATATTACCTGGACGCCGGTAGCTATAAGCTATGTAGCTTTTTGGAACCAACTAAAATAAACTAAAGTAGGCGTGATTCTTTTCGCCGTAATAATTAGTGAACAACAACTTTGTCGAGCTCCGACTGCTGACTGAAGGAAGCACCGTATGTCAGCTAATAAAACAACAAAACAAAAATATGCAAATTAGGAACGAAATAAATTTTATAAATTTAGGATTTTAGGACTTGGTGGAATAAGGATTATATAGAAATAAAATTAGTTAGGAACCCTAATTTTAGGTTTTAGGGTGGGCTTCTTTGGTGGCTGGGTGGGTCTGGGATTGGGAATTGCCTGCGTTACCTATTAATGTCCCGACAGAGTTAAGTACCTATTGAAACCTTATTTAACAAAATATTTATGTTAAAGGTAAAACTTCAATGTCTTTGAAATAGCTACGTAATTTATTTAAAAGAACAAAAATTCGAGCGTACATAAATCTTGCTACACCAACGGTGTTAGATAAATGTTGTTACAGTGATTAAAGAACTTATGGGTTTAGATGTCTTCTTTTCACTGACCACTCGATCCTGTAAAAGGATCAACAACATCACTATCACAAGATTATGTACAAACCAAATTATGCTTGATGTCTGGGGCATTGACCGTTCAAAAATACAGATTGAAAAAACTTTTATACAAAATAAAAGACTTAGGCTTAGGCTTAGTGTCTGTCCCATGTTAGGACCTTAGCTTAGGCTAAGACTAAGGCTGAGGCTTGGTATATCGAGAAGGGACGGGCATGCATTTTATTTCCAGCCTCTGGGTTTCTTTGGAAGAAACATTAATGAAAATAGTTCCACAGCGCGGCTGATGCAAAAAAGAATTCATACGCTGCCGCGATCAAGTTTTACTGACGAACGTGTGCTATTAACTAATGTGCATAGAATAAAATATATTTTAATTAACGGTCCATCAATATTTTTCCGCCCCCCCCCCACCGTGTTCAGCACCTTGCACCTGCAACGCCTTCGTCCGGTAATCTGATTACCTTTCGGGACAGCCACGTTCAAAATAATGAAATATTTTAAAAAATTTGAGCAGGCAGGCTACCGCTCATTGTGGTCTGATATATGTGGATCAACAGTGGGGTTTGAAACTGAATCGTCTAAAGCTCAGCATAGGGGCTCCAAAACTATTATTAATTTACTCCATTTACAACTAGTAAAATGTTTGGTTAATTTGGCTATCCAGTTCTTAATTTGGTTCCGTCCAGCTTCACCAGACGTAGCTCCTATGAAATTAGGATGCAATTCTAAGACGTCAGAACCTAAAAACCGTTACCATGGTACATATCAGACATGCTCAAGGTCCAAAGCCCAATGGGGATGCAGCCGGGTCGTTGGGGCGGGAAGTATTCGGCCTCTTACAGTGGCTAATATAGTGGGGGAAGGAAGGCGGCTGCATCACTTTTGACGCCGAATATGCGTTCTTAGGGGGTAACCACCTATATCCTAGGAACATGTACAGTCATATGCTTAAATCACAGCTGATTACAGGTGATTACACAAAATGACAACTTATAAATTAAATAAAGCTTCGTGGACTGCTGACATTTTTGGACGACTGCAGTGCAACAAGCATTGCGGTTCTCGTGTATTAACCATTTCCAGCGAGTGCACGCGTATTTTTGTGAACCACGCGTATGTATTAAATTTTATAAAGTAAATATTTCTAATTTTATGGTTGGAGGCACAAAATGTGTGTTAAAAACGTACACAGATAATTATCGAAAATTTAATACAAAGTATGCTTCACAAACAATATATTATTCACACGGATCTGCTGGAACAGCTGCAAGTCAACCTGTAAGCAATTGTTGCGCCATTTGCACAGCATTTTTTGGCAATTTGACGTCAAAATTACTTGTTATCAAATTATGGTTATTGGCCAAAAAGTCGGGTTGTGCGATGAATCAATGAAAAAGTCTCGTTTGAAGAATTGACGACCCCTAGAGATCGCTACAACGGACTTATTGCACTGCTAACAAGTCAGGTTGCAGTACGAACTTAATATTATAGGAGTCGAAGATCCCCCGGCTTAGGAGAGTAGACCGTCGTAGGGGTGGGGGTGGATGGGGTCCTCAGGGTGCTAGACTTGTCTATTTCCCGCCGACATTTTGGCCAGTTTTACCCCAATATTTGCCTAAAATTATTCGCGCGAATTTGGCGCACAGCGGGTGGCAGGCCGGGGGATCCGATCCGACCCTTACGGGGTAACTCCCCTATCGAAGGACACTTATGTTTCATATCTAGATTACAGCTACATTAACCCGTAATCTAACAATTTGAATTTGTGCCATGAACATACAAGCTGCTCATATGGTGAAAGAGGGATCATCCCTCCTTTAAGGTCGAACCCCCTTCTGGGTATCCGCGATCTATCGCCGGGAGCTACCCTGACCCTCTTAAAACACCACCCCCCCGCGCGGGAAATTGGTACATATTGGGGGTATATTAGTACAACATCTGGGTAAAATTATATTTATAAAAAAATTTGATTCCCACAAATTTTCGACAATTTTCCCTCCTGACAACCTCCTTTTCCCGTCGGCTGATTATCGTTTGGGAGGCGGAAGGACCCCTTCCCGAACCAACCGCTATCCCACCGGGGACTTCGGACCTCGCTCATGTACGGCCATGACAGAAAAAGTAACGAAGCATACACCATTTAGTTATTAAATTTATACATACACATACATTAGAAACATCGTTAGTCAGCGCGTGCATTGCAACGCCATGCACTATCCAAATTTGTCGTGAGGCGTGCGATATTTATAAGAATATCAGTTTATTTAATATTTTACGATGGCAGAAAAGTGTTCTCCCTATAGAAAGATGTAAATAAAATATTGGTTGTCAATCCGTAAAACACTGAATATAGCAATGGGCTGAGCATCCAATGGTATTTATAGCACCCACAGCACACTATAGCATGTTTCGCCAAATTTAACAAAATATTGGTTGTAACTTTCACTATATTTTTAGTCAGCAACCTATTAACATTAGTTGAATTTATTTGCTAATACGTGCAATTTAATACATAACTAGTGATGCCGTTTTCTTAAACTTGTGTAGATGATAAATGTACAACGGCGGTAAATTATAGCATACTTCCTGTCTGTATTTTCTACAATCACTATTTTATACGGCTTAACTATTGTTGATACTGGCAGAATTCAGTGATTACTTCATTGGCCCAAGGGCCAATGTAACTTTTAAGGGCGGAAGTGAAATGAACGCAAAGCCGTTCTAGATATATTAAACCTCAGTCTTAGTCTTAGCCTAAGCTAAGGTTTTTATATGGGACATAAACTAAACCTAAATCGAGGACTGCCGCGCGCGGAACACCTGGCCACTTTATTTTTAGTGTAGCTTCAGATAGTGTTAAATCCTAGCACATAAACATTTCGCATGCTACTGCGGTGTTTAAAAATTGCAGTTTATTATGGGTTCTGCTCGACAGATCATACATGTGGTCCCAGTCTATATAGTCGGTGCTTCAACGGGGATCGGTATTCGCCGTAAACATACAGACCATATCCAACTGAGAGATAACCCATAACTGCCAAACTACTTTCGCAACAGTCAGCGGCAGAAAACTCGACCGACGATTTGCGGTAACGAGAATTTAGAACGAACTTCAGTAGGTCTTCAGAAAATTGAAAACAATTTTCGGCTCAGCCGTTGCCAAATACTGCCTAAAATAACCGAGCTTAGTTTCCTATATGGAGAGCAGAGCCAGACATGCTTTATGAAAACCCGAGCGAATCCGACTCCTCTTCCGTCTAAATCAGGGAATCATTTTAAATGAAAAATAATTTGTACGGGAACGACAAGTAGTTTAATACAATTTACACCCAACGTTGTTCTTTTTGTAGGCAATGCAGTGCAAGTTCATATTAAATTGTGTCTCTAAGCCTACTGTTGCGGAAATTTAAGTCCCCGATTAGAAATGCAGCTAAAAGAGATGAGGTGAAACAAGCATAACCAACACCGTGACAAAACACACCGACGAGCTCGTTCTTGACGCAGATAACAGAGTATATTTACTTCACAAAAGCTGTTATATAGCACCACTATGCGCAAATTGACAGACTAGCAAACCACTATAGCAAATGAATAAACTGTGACTTCACGAAAATAAACACAAACGCCACTCATATATACTGTGCACCTTGACTGAAAAAATTTCCTTATATCACATAACACATTGGTAGTAGACTATGAAATTAAACCTTAAACACATCGAGGTGACGGGTGCCGCAGAAACAAGACTTGTATATACTGGTTTTAAAATCTGACGGTCAGTTTTAATATAAACAAAATATTCAAGCAAATATAGTTGTGTATAGAATGGAAATATTATTGAAATAATGCAATTCGTCGTTCAATACATTCCAAAACAATTTTAGAATTTAGGCCCATGTGACCAATCAACGTAACACTCAGATTAATGAATCTCAGAATCATTAATCAACTCAGAATCAAAATGAATCAACGAATTATCGCAATTATATATTTTCCGATTACAACATGTATGCGAGGCAAATTAGTTAAGGTAATTTAAAATATTGTAAAGGTGTAACGGACTGGGCGAAGTAAAGACGACACATCAAAATTTTATTTTTTGTCATAACGATTGGAACAGTGACAGAGATAGAGGAATGTTTTGTTGAAAACAGAATGGTGGAACATTACAAGCAATGATCAGGTATGTTGATAAATATAATCACCTTAAAATATAAAGTGCACAAAAAACCGTGGCCATTATATATATGCAATTAGTAGCCTGGAGCAGAGTTCTGAGCGGGTAAGGGTATCCGTGGGCCAGACCTGGGAAAGGGTCCAAATATTGAGTCCGCGGGCAGAGGGTAACCCACAAGTAGAGGGTACCCGCAAACCTTACAGGTTCACATGCTTAATTGTAGTTTCAACACATTTGTATTGTGTTTTGTTCCAACATACATACGTACGGTATTTTGTGCCTTATTACTTCCCCTGACATATTTCTTTCATTATAAGGTGTCAAGTTTCGTTGCCTGTCATATTTCCTCCTCTCTTAAATGTCATATTTTATAACACTACTTTCTATCTTATTGCTGTTTTGTTGATACCTCGAGCACCAACAGAACTTCCATCTCTTAAGGTGGTCGAACAAGCATCAGAGGAATGGAATCTAGTAGTGCATCTGTGGGAGACGGTATCCCGGCTAGTGTTTAGAAAGCTGGATGTCCACCAGCAGACAACAATTCTACAAATTGCAAAATGGCATAAGGAGGAGATCCCTCTGGCGTGAAAAACGCCATAAATTCCGCATTGAAAAAATTACAACAAAACAAACTGTAAAATCCACAGGGGAATCTCACTTCTAGACGTCGCTTACAAAAGTATCGAAGCAATTATCCTGATCGGCTGAGACCCACGGTAGATGACTTCATGCGCAAAAATCAAGAGGCACAAAGCAATGTGGATCAGACCTTTTACTCTTCGCCACATTATTGAACACCAATATAGCAGTGAATATGGTAGTGTGAAGAAATATGACACAAAACCGGCTTTAAATTAACTTTAAGATTACATACGCTTTTAGACACAAAGTACTCGGGGACCTAAAGATAGTATTAAGAAATATAGATAACCCAATACCACAGTATATTCCGTGCTAGCGCTTGCCTCAATCACTGTTTAAAGCTATAGTGAATAATAGCAACATCAGATATGTTTAAAAGAATAGTCATTTATTGAAATCGTTATGGAAATAATTGTTGTATCGCCCGTTATCTTTATAATTACATGACTAGCTTTAAATTTGTTCATAGATTTTCAAATATCAAATGTTTTTGTTAAACACTAAAATTATTTGTTGAGTAATACGCTAAATGACATATTGGTTTAACACATCGCTGCACTTTATATTTTGTTGCTTTGCTAGTGAAAGTTCGTATGCGTGACATGGAAGACGTTTATGCCGTTCACGATACACTAATCCTAAAAATAAACCATGATTGGAACATGTACAAAACAGACATAAACTGTTGATATAGTTCATATGCAATAGAGATTTCATATGTTTCCAACTCCATGACCACGGAAAACTTATTTCGTATTGCCACTGTTTGAAGCTAAGGCTAGTATTCGGCAGCTTTGTGGTCAGCTTTTAGCAGCCGCTGCACGAATGCGAGAGGTGGCTTTGTTGCTTAAAATACGGGAGAGATAACTCCAGTGGATGCGGTGTGATGGGCGTTTAGTTAAACACTAGGATGTTGGCTAATCATGTCTTTCGTCCTAGCTTTCACCAGTGAGACTCGGCGGCAAAGAATACACCACGATGAATCTATTTACAATAGAATGGTTTTGTAATGTGCAATAATAAACTTCCTATGCCACCGATAGAGGTCTATAATTTGCGGGCTTCTCGAGCCGGAAAAAAATTTCGGTACGGGTCTAATGGCGTTGAATAAGCTCCAAATTCCAGCGGGTACCCACGGACTCAAAAATTTCTGCGCCAGCAAACCTCTGGCCTGGAGTAACTTGCATACAACGGGATAATGCGTTTGCAGAAATCAATAAGACAATAAATAGAAGATTGTAGATAACTTTTTAACCATCTTTCTATAGACGTTATCGACTGGATCGATACCTCATGCAAGAATAACATGCATTCATCCTACTACGCGCCGTTTTGAGTCATTGACTCAGATGTGGTAAACCTTAACGAGCGCGCCACGATCATGCAGAGAACTACCACCAAGTAAATACTAGGAACAGAAGTATATATAGTCGTAAAAATGATCATCCAACAGTGTGTCAACAAAAAAGTTTAACTGTAAACAACATGTGTAATATTCGGTGGTTTAATGTTAGCTGGGTTTTGTTTTGAGTGCTATATTTTTTGCGCATAAGCATGTGGTACGACTTTCGAATCGCATGGTTAGTCATTAATAACAGGATTATGGTTTACAAGAAAATGTCGGCATTGATTTTTGCCTCAACTGTGCTTCATGCGGCTAAATTTTAGTTTGCGGCATGCTATAAAGTTTCGGATGTTCGACAAATGCCTAGCGTCCCGATATTACAATGTTAATCTGTAAATATTTGAGATCCAGGCTCGTTATTCGCATCTGCTATATAACTTTTTGACACCGTGATAAATATACAGTGAAAATTTTACTTCATAAAGATCACATGGCCCTTCAGACCGGCACTGTGCCAATGCGCAAAGTTGGCTTTCAGCGCTTCATCTTGGCATAAAATTATATCCACACACACTGCAATTTGGACTGTGCGAGATTAGCATTTAATGCCAGTTATTCAACTTCATAACATTTGCTTTTATTAAAATCACTCTATATTTTAATATCAGCATGGAAACTTTGTTTGGATTTCATCTGTTAAATATGTCAGTGCAATAATCAGACAGCCACTACAGTTACAAGTTCAGTCAGCTAAACGTATCAGCATCGACTCTTTATACATTATTTCTGGAAATGAGCTAGAGGCAATCAACATTCGCCCACTGATTTTTATATATAGAATGTCATTAAAACGGTGCTGTTCTGGTATTGGTGTTAAGATTTGCTTAATCCAACAGATATATATACATTCATAATACAAATTATACGAATATACAAACTAACATCATACAATATACAGTAAAATATCCGAAAAAAATTTAGCACACAGTCGCACGGAAGACGGTATACATATCTAACACACCACTGTAACATAAAACTCGTCACTTAGTCACAAATACAAAGACATACTTTCTACTTTCACGTACGCTCTTTTTAAATATCTCACTGACTTAGCAAATGTAAGTTATTGTGCTCGTTTTAATCATATTGCAACAAAACTTTTCTTATATTTTACTAATATTCAAATTTAACCTCGCCAAAATCCCGACTGCTCCACGATTAAAATAGGGCATACGCCTGAACTAATTCCATCTTAACAGTTGAGCAATACGATTTCACATGTTTGACAAAATACAACTGGGACTGCTTAAGAAATTTATAAATATCAAAACAAACTCTAGCACGAACACGACGACCCATTCTAATAGATATCATAGTTTACCTAATTATGAGGAGGTTTGCATTTTCTAAATTTATATTTTACAAAGCGATTTATTTAACATATTCATTTAAACAACGATGATCCGTAATGCCCCTTGTGCAGGGGTTTAATAGTGCACTAATTGAGTTACACTTCCATTTCAGCGTTTAATAAACGACATAGTCTACAAATCGGATATTTGGATCGTTTGCGATCGATTTGGACTAAAACGAAGCTTCTATCTATCGCGAATAAGCAAAATTTCAATCGTTTACAATTTAGCTCTATTTCGATTGCAGTTTCGGCATGCACTGTATAAACAAAGCACAAAGTCGATAACAATAAAACCGCAAAATTTTTGCACCCAACAGAAATGAGCACCAAACATAGAATATGACGCATAAACATTGTAATATTTTACAAAACAAGAATAAGAATACATAAAATGCCACTAAATCCATCACAAGTTCAATGAATGCAGAACATACGTTTTGCTGTACGCTATAAACACCTTAAGAATTAGTCTGTATTTTAACTTATTTCTTGCAGCATTTTTGTCAACGTGCTGTAGATGAATGGAATGATTAGCACAGGTACTACCATCTCAAATGTTTGCACACACGCTTCACACAACAATTGAAGCACCGTTTGCTAGCAAATATTTCCCCACGCCGAAATTGTTCCTAACGAAATGTCGCTAAGACCACTATATAACAGAGCGAAACGACAAAAATAAACATACACCTTATGTGCTTACAATGTTGTTTTATAAATTTGAGTTCGGTACTTTTAAGTAGCTTACAATTCGAGCACGAATGGCTTTACATGATGATAAAACTACTTTCGATACACAGCCCAATGCCTTACAATAAACTTGAACACCTACATACCCTTGTTCAGGACTTAAGTCTCTAGTAGAAATGAGAAGTTGTTCTCGAGGTTCGGCTCGGCTCGGCTCGGACTTCAGCCGAGGGTGCACCGATTTCTTTCGTTGCGAGCTGAACCTAACTGTGCCGACGTCTGTCGAAATAGTTCGAATCCGTTCGAAATAGTTCGGCTCGGGTCGTACGGTAATGTCAAAGATATCGATTAAAAGTGCCTATATTGATTGATAGACTGATCAATGATATATCTCGTCACAAAATTATATATTTTATTCACATTTTGGTATTGTCAACTACCGTCGTTGATTGTACATTGTATCATTTAATTAAAGTTCACTGTGCACATTGCTTTTATACACATTTGATAATATACTTGGCAACAAACACAACAGAATAACAAAAGGTCGGAACGGTTTGAGCGGCGATTCCAAACGAAATCCGAGTATCTCAAGAAAATGAAGCCTCCATGCAAAGTGCTTTATGATGCTGTATGATGTACAGTATATAATGCATTTTTAAATTTGGGCAAGAACGCCGCTTTTAATGAAGGCTTGCATTCAGTGATTGTAGTATTTGGGCACACGATTTGGAATTTCTTGAATAAAGCTACAAATTAGCGCAACACCTTAACATTTCATGGTGTGGTTTTTTGAGGATTTCTCCAGACCATTTTCCAAAGAGTGTACGAACTAGGTTTTTAGCCTGTCTTAGCTCAATCTTAGACAATTTATAATCGTAGTGCAATATAAGTTGTATTTATTAGACCATACCCATCGATGTACACATCTTCATACATATTTCATTCCATCACGTCCAGATTGAATCCCGAAGTTTTGTGGGCCTAGCCACACCCGCGGCAAGACAAAATGGTAACGAACCAAACCCTAAATTGAAATTTTCGAGCCGAAGCATGTAACACCAGAGTTCAACCGAACAAGTCTAGTAATTTGGCTTATTCACACCTCCAGAATCTGGGTAAGGTCTCACCGAAAACGCAACCGTAATGCATCTATTATAGCGGCTTTCCAACTGATATTTAACTGTTTTCTAACACCGTTTCTTTTACGAATGGGCAGTATTATACAACGGCTGCGTTGGAAATTGTCGTCACTTGGTCACTACAGTGAATAAGTCACCGAATGAATACCACGACCGGGTCACGGGGTACCGGAGTAGTACCATGGTCGGGTGACAATAAGGTGACCTGGTTCCATCTCTCACACAGATATTAAACTTAGTAAATTCGATTACTTTCGATGACATCAATACCCGGAATTCCTAAAAGTTTCAATATTGTAATCAAATGAATCTGAGGCGTTTGCTACAAGGCAATTTCGCCCGGTATGCGGCAAAGTTCTTACAATTATTATTAAATTCTGCTAGGTACAATTATTATTATGATTATGATCGACAGTATGACATAAATGTAAACAATTCAAGACGTTGTACCAACACAAAATAACATTAATACAACGCCACTTCAATAGTATACACACCTTGACATAATACGCAGTCTCCAACGATACAGTTCATAGAAATTTTCCATGAGTAGGAATTATTGCTGTGTAATTATGCTCTATGATGTAGTCTGACAAAAGGCAAAAACAACGTTACAAGTGTTGAGCTTTAATTATTACGGCACCACTATAAACACCAACGTTTACGTAACAAACGTAACGCACATCCGGAAGCACAAACACTAGTACAATAATAGCAACAATGTATTTATTTGGTTATACACTTCTGTAACGTTCGAGATTCATTCGGCTTACAATGCGCATATATCTGTAATCACAAAACAAAACTGACTGAAATCTGAAAGCTGTTCAACAGAGGGTCAAGTCGTTTACCAAAAATTTACTATCTTGTGGTCATTCTGTACGTTTGTCTGCAGTAACTTACCATGTGCGAAAATTTGCGTCGCAGCACATAGTCCAATCAATTAATTTATTGGTCCTGATTTTAAAATTATTTCTCTTTGGTTGGGTTCAAATGAATTATTATTCGAAATTAAATTTTCTTCCTTCAATTAATTTTTACACCCCTGTGTACAATCTATCTGACTGTCATATAATCTTAAAATGACGGCAACGAAAATCTTGTAACTATCGTTAACAGCACAACGCAAATTGATCCTGTAGCGTCTGTGTTTTCTGCTGTTCCGACAAATCCAAAATTTATTCAGTCAAATTTTACGACTAGGTGTATTTGCACAAACTTACGCGCGCCTTACACATAAACTGAGTTCTAGCGAACAAACAGCGTAACAATAAAGATTACACAATAAATTACATTACTAATTAAGTAGGCGAACTCTATGGTAATAGTTGTGCTATTATAGTTTTTCCCTGCTACAGCTACACCGCTCCATATGATCCTCATATGTTTGACAGTGTGGAATGTTTCAGTAATCAGCTAAGTTAAAAGTGTTGGTTAACTTCAGTAGTATTATTATTGAATTCTGAGAGTGGCGAGTGAAACGAGCTAAGCGCAGAATTCTTACTAGCCGGGGGTGAAATTTAAAATGGCCGTTTTGATTTTTAGGGTAACACGCATAACTCAAACTTGATGGAATGGGTTGATTCATTTGAAAGCTTGGAACCCAAATTTCCGCCAAAGCCTTAACGCCCCGCCCCGAAAAAGCACCGGAAGGGGTTTGAAAAATACGTTATTTATTGTATCTCGACAATGGATGTATGAACCTGAGGCATATACTGGGCTGCTTTTGTAGCGAAAATAAGCCCCTATAAAATGCTTTGTTATGAGACTCTTTTAGGATCTACAGATTGGGTCATAATGTGTTTTTAAAAATGACGAACCAAAATAAGCGAAAACGGCAATTTCTCCACAATCGCTCGAGCTGTACGAGTGCTTTTGGTTTCATGTTTAGTATCCATTCTCTATGTAGCTGCAAATCATGTGCTGTTATTGCCGTTATTTACACTGTTACATTGGGTGAACATGGTTTTTGAACGAACCTATCGTGAGACACAAAATCCTCGGAAACAGATACACTACGCGCCGGAAATGACTGTTGCAATAGTGGCTACGTCCAGATTTCGAAACTACTTAAATTAATAAGAAATTCCAGTTTTATAACAAATTTATTTCGAGCAAGCGATAGTCATTTTTGGCACGTACTGTATATACCTCTAAAACGCTCGAGCTATATTAGTATTAATGGTGTCATTCTGTGATGCAATTTAACCTCTATGTCATTGCACGTCGTGACTCCTTAAATACACATTGAGCGTGTATACCTCCGCAGCCACTCAAGCAACAAGCCCAATATTAGGCTCATTTTGTTTTTAAGTTGAATCTCAGTGTAGTTATAAATTACATATACAGCAGTCAGAATTCACCACCTAATCGATAAGTCAAAAAGCTACTAAAGTTATTAATTCAATCAATAGCACCGCTCCAAATCTGTGTTTCAGTCATCGAGATGCTCAATTTTTGTCATTTTGGGCGGGAACACATGATGTGATAGAGCTGCAATCGCTGAATTATTATGACTCGATGGTACAGCAGATGCAACAAGGGTGTTGTAACTATGCTCTGACCGCCGCCTTTTCGCAGACGATGAAACAGTTTGCCTAAAAAATGAACTGAAAAACAATAAAGGAACAGTTGGAATCTCATATTTAGAGTTATATACAGTTATACAGTATTTATAGTTATACATTTGTATATATATATACTTATTTATATACAGTATACCTTGAATGGAGATAAAATAATGGACGTAGATAGTAAAAGCCAAGTTACTCTTGCTAGCTGAATTACAACTACACTGATGAGTTGCAAAAATAAGCTAGTATAGCTTAGATGATCATGTGTGAACTTGCGTTACCTACATATGCGAATAATATAGAGCAATAGAATATTGCACATGGCTTTTCATTATCATATTTTAACATTAGCCGCACAATAGCATATTACAGCTGTGTGTTACTAGTCGATTATTCCGAGTCCATTTAATATGTCTAAGACAAAAGAACAAGTTTTTTTCCACCCTGAAGAAAAGCACAAAAGCCAGAAATGCTACAACAACCCTTTCAATAAAAGTACAAAACAATATTACGGCTGCTCATGTTCTATGTACAGTACTCGCCAGAAATGAGTGCTGTTCGTTGGACGTTCGGCCGATTAATTCAAAATTTCGTTTGAAATGTGATCAAATTTTGTTTAAGACGCATTCGAAATTTTAGCACGACTTTTTAAATTTGTTCGAGATCTGTTCGAACTTTGTTCGAGAATAAATTTTGTTCGCTTTCTGTTCGATGTTGGTCCGCTCTAAAGGTGACACTCATTTCTGGCGAATACTGTAAATGAGCGTATTAACTTTTGAGGCCACACGGCATCCAATACGTATTTTAAAACATAGTTTGCTTTATTTAGATATTATGGCTATAGTATTTTACGGTAGATATTACTTACAGCCGTTTGCGGCTATAATTTCGCATGCGAAACTCCAGCTCTGAGGAAACTGCGGAAGAACAGTAGTGTATTTAGTGCAAAGTGTAGTAGCCTTTTAATATTAGATACTACTGGTTTGAAAAACCGTAAACTGAGTTATGTTCATAATACAACTAAAAGCAAAAAAGAAGGTTATTCATTGCGAAAAATCGAATATACGCATAAAAACCAAACGCATAATTATTTCGTAAGAATCATACACCCAATAGCGTGCCCTGATTAAGTCAACTAATTATCACAAACGTTAAAACTGAGCCAAAATTGAATTAACTAACCTTTTAATTGCATCCTGCTCCATCTTCATACGCAGTACACCAACATCTGCAACAATAGACAGACAGCTCAACATTATTAAACTCATTGCCAAAGACACACAGTACGTGCCAGAAATGGCTGTCGCATTTCGCGAAAGCGAGTCACTAGCGAGTGGCTTGCTGGAGATCTTGAAATTACTTATATTAATGATAAATGTATTTCATGCGAGTCCCGGGCGAGCGGCAGTCATTTTGGGCGGTACTGTATAAATCGTGGCTTTGCATATCCTGACTACTCTACTCTAAAACAGATGTATTCATTTGCATAAGATTTGTCAATTGCTGAAAAACATCACCTCCTGAAATATCAATTCTGCTCAACCATTCTCACAATCAAATCACCCTTTTCCGGAAATGCTACTTAAAACACAAAGCAGTGACATAGCGAAATACTGACGTCAACAACCAATTTTATTCAAAATTCCTTTAAACACGCTTTTCCCAGAGTCTGAGCATAATAGTCTTAGTGCTTCGTACATCCAAATTTGGCTCTCGCTATGTACAATATGGCACGAGTAAAATTACGAGCATAATAATTTATATTTGAGTTTGCTCAGGCTATTCAGTTTTACGTTTTGAAGAATTTAGTAATAAATTGTTAACTTATCCGGAACTAATTACCGTGATCGTTACTGGAATTCTGTTGCTGGCGTTTATGCAAATTTGACATTGTTTTGAATGTAACCATTAAAGCTGCAGCCTCCATATCTTCGACGGAAAAATCACAACGCCGTCTTAGCAATGCCGCTGAAAAACGATATTATGAGTTTAACTAACCTACGATTACAGCGTTTCGCATGATGTTATAAACATAAACTTACTCGGACATAATCAGAGCAAAGCAAGCCAACCTATTTGTTTGAGTAAGCAGAAACTTTTTTACATGTGGTAATGGTACGTGCAGAAATCTAACTTGCCCCCTTGTCGAAAGATTGTCACGCAACTTTTAAATAAAAACATATTCAATTGCTCAGAGCGGCAAAGCTTACGCATTACTCAAGTTACACATACTTTTCAACCGACCTAATCTAACGTAAGACATCTTCACAAAACTTAAACCAGACAAATCGTGAAAATTTATTTTTTCTGGCGCTGTTATTCATAGCCCAGTTTCGGATGGACGGATTTCGACAAATTTTTTGTTTGACAGCAAAAATGAGGACAAAGTGCCCAAGTTGAATGCGTACAGTTCCGACACCATCTTCGGGGTCAAAATGGCAAAGCAGGATTTTAAGTATTCCCTAACAATTCGGGCCATAGGGTTACATGGGTTTGTAGTTCAGATCTTACGACATAGGCTTCGCATCGAAAAATAGAGATCACCAGCAGAATCATCGCATCGAGACCTACACATTGTCCGTTTCACACTCGCTTGGGAGATACTAATTTAGGAAAACTAATGTTTGGGTCACAAGTGGGCCAAAAGCGGTGAAATTAAGAAATATTTTTAATCGGATTCAGACCATTTCCTAATATATAAATTAAGCAATTATTATAACAGTATAATACTTCTCTCCCACCTAGTGTTATCTAATTTCTTTCAGCAAAAACTGAATTTCAAAAATAAAGTTTTTATAAAAATCTAATCAGTTTTCAATGTCGAATACCTTCGAAATGACATAGGTTTGTTAATTGTAGCAACACACGAAACCAGTCTAGGTCTATAGAAACAAATGTCTGATTGAAAATTCATAACAGAACCTGTCTTAATATTGCCAATCAGTTATAAACATTCCTGACCTATAAACTAGTAATCCGCAAGCGCGGATGAAACGAAGCGAGCGTGGTTTCACTTTTAAGTTGTCATTTTATTTAATCACCTCTAGCAGGCTGTGTTTGAGTTTGTTTGCTTTGTATATACCGCCCTAAAACCTCTTGTAACCTGAACCCATTGAAAATCCTAGTACGTAGTCGACCCTATACCCATCGAAAACAACCGACAACGCATCAAGTATGTGTGCTGGTCTCTATACAGCCAAACCATCGTATTCAGCCTACCAGAAAAACTATATAGATAATTCTTGATGACGTGTACGAAATGCTTAAGCAAACAACAGAAGACAAACTATATTCTGTAAATCGGGTTTATTGACCCTTAATCCATTGAACACCTATTAAAAGTCACGAAATATCCACCATGGACTCTAGATAGCTAAATCATTGTACTCAAACTTCAGAAATACCTATATATAGACCATTATTGATGCCATGAACACAATACATAACCAAAACTCCAAATCTAAACCCACCACATTTTGGAAATCGGGTTCGCCGACTTTAAAGTTTATTATAGTCAAGTTGGGCAATAGGAAGCAAAACCATCGTATCAAGCGTTCCTGGTAAACTGATGGGCACTCGTGCGGTCGGTCTTGATAATCTGATACGCACTCGTCGTCCGAGCGTTCTTGTTAACCTGATAGGCAGTCGTTGTACGGTAAAAACATGAAAACTTAGAGATGGCTATTTCTGGCAATGGGTCGACGATCTATATTCGGGCCACACCTGCAGAGGGAGTGGTCCCACAAAAAAGTATGGCCAGCCAAGTTACAGATTTCGATGAGCTGATTCTAATCTCGTTTTTTGATGCAAAGTCTGTGTCGTGAGATATGGGCTGCGAAAGACTGGTACTCTTATGAGCAAATTTCGCAAGGAACCCTTAAAAACCTGTTTTTGCCGTTTCCATCCTGCAGATGGGCTCGGAGCTGTTCGATGACATTAGTCATTGAAATACGTGTGATAAAACAATTTGTTTCTTAAACTAAAACTTTAGGCCGAATTTATAATCAGACCTAAACCATACAGAAAAAAGAATCCAAAAGTAACATGTTCGGCTTGACAAACATTCCAGTGGACATAACACTATCGTCTTGTGAAAACCTGCGAAACTGGAAAGGCCTGCTTCTGACACAATGACTGCCGAAAAATTCAACTAAAAGAGATCCTGAAATCTATTTGGTGTAAGTATTCGAAAACAATAATAAAGAGCAACTAAACGTTATGAAAGTGTTCGCTAAAGACCTGTTTATGAACTAAAGCCGAAGGCATAACCTTGATAACAGGTTATCAAAAACAGTAACGAAACCAGCTTGAACAGAAAGAGCACAAAGACAAAAACTACTATGATTTAAATGAGAAGTAAAAATCTGGCCAATCTATAAGAACTTTAAACAAGTTCCACCAAGATTTTGATATATTTTTATTAAAATAGGTAGACCAAGCTGTTTTCGAAATATTTGCAAACATTGAACGTAAACTCGAACATATTTTTCAGGAAAATAACCAACACATATCATCCTGTCTAAATAACATTATTAAAGTAGTACTGTATCAACCAACACGACCCAAAAGTCAAGCTTTCATGGTGAAAATATAAGCTTGGCTCAAGTAGTGGAAACAAACTACAGCATTATTGAAAAGGATTGCATCATCCGGAACTACATAGATATATGGCCGTTTTGAAACCTACTCATATCATTGATGTGCACCAAACAGAATAAGCAAGCCTATTTAAAACATCTAAGCGAAAAGTTTGGTCAGGAGCTCGCGAACACTACGGGGATTCCTACGTCAGTATTATTTTATGCAAGTTATTACTAATAGCTGCAGTGAAAGTATTAAGTATTCCTTATTCTTGAGTCATAGTATAATTCAGCTAATCACAGAATGGGTTAATTGCGGCATGTCGAAGCCTTTTGATAATAATCCATGTGTCGCGAAGCGCTACGATTAGACATATTGTTATTGTTATATAATAATTTACACAAAACAATAAATTTCCGGAGCTTTTGTCAGTAAATTAATGTTACCCGTTTAGAACAGTATGCAGACCCCTAGGTATCCCACAACATGTGATTGGAAAAATGTGGACAAAATCGGCCATTAGCGGTCCCCCTAAATGTTAGTACGGCAACTCGTATTTTCTACCGTTATTGAATTATGAAATGAAAGCCTTATTCGTGCCACAAGACAAATTGTGTTGCGACGCAAGGAGCCGCTGGTTCATGACCTAGCAACATGAAAAAGCCAGTATATAGTTAAATGTACATTATTTCTAACGACGCATCAAAACAGAGGCAAAACCGAACTTTACGTACAAGCACAATCCCGAATAACAATAATAAAAATCGCTAATGATACCTGCTTCGTTTACTGACGAACCAAAATCGTGAGACGGATCTTGAAAATTACTAAAACAAAGAATACGCTCCTATCAGGATCATAAGAACACCAAGTATTAACTTCATAACTAAATACTAAAATTCAACAGACAATAATCACTATAAAATATTTCGTATTATTTCAAAAATGTACTAATATATCGTCGTAGCCATTCAAGCGAACTCAGAACATTCTTAAACTTGATCTAAATGTATTGAAGTTATGTCAGCCCTTATTTCATTCATATGTATGTATGCGTTACCATTCAAAATAACACACTACTTACTACTACTATAGTAGACAAAATATCATAGTTTTGTGTACGCATTTAAAAAATGATTAGTTTTCACTGCTAAATTTCACAACTAACAAGCTAACGTCAAAACAAAATATAATTTAAAATTTATCAAGGATGATAAAGTACTATATGAAATGAAAATTATCAACACAGCCGGATACCTGATATTAGATACTCGTAACCCAAACAAGCTGATTACCAGATAACGCTATGTGATGCTTAAAATAAGCTTGCGAAATTAGCGTAATAATGGTTTGTAGGTACCAAATGTCAAACAGAAATTTATTGACTCATGTTGTTACACATATGACGGTGACATACGACCCATCTTGTTTACTTTTTTTTACATTTAGTCCTCACTAGTCGGGAAACCGTGCATGTTTTTAAGGTTTTCCTGCTAAATTTGCTCACACGAGTACCTGGCTGGCAAGAAAATGTACCGTGACACCCCAGAGCTGAAGCCCTGATGCTGTAATATAGGGGTGCCCTGACTCCCCTATATCTCCTAATCAGTACATCAGAGGCCAAAACGAACCATTGCAATGGATTCTGCATGTCAAATTAACTTACATGAGACCAACTTCATTTTTTCGATTTTTGGACCCCATGTGGATCATATAGTGGTGCCTTCCGAAGGTACCCTGACCTATATATCTTTGTCCGAACCTGAAAGCCCATAACTAACTATTGCAATCGATTCAGGACTTCAAATTACCTTATATGAGACTAACATCATTTTTTTTTAATTTTGGACCCCCGAGGGTAATATTATAGTGGTGCCCTGACCCCCATCCATAAGTGGATACCGGAACCTTGAAAACAAAAATTAGCCACACCAATCGGCTCAGCGGGGCAAATTACCTTATATTAGACCAGCTTCATTTTTTCAATTTTGGGAGCTTTGAAGCTATCGGGGAATCTATAGGGGTGCCCTAACCCCGTGTATCTTCCTTATCAGAGCGTCAGAGGCCAAAACGAACCATTCCAGTGAAAGCAGTATGTCAAATTACTTTATATGAGACCAACTTCAGTTTTTATATTTTTGGCCAGTGAGGTTCATAGAGGTAGTGATGCCCTCCATAAAGGTGCTCTGACCCCATAAATCCTTACCGGGACCTCGGATAACACTTCAATCGACTCAGAGGTAAAATTTACGTTAAATAAGACTAACTTTATTCTTTCGATTTTGGGACTACTGAAGGGCACATTATAGGGGTGTCCTTACCCCTACATCTCCTTACCAGAACATCAGAGGTGAAAACGAACCATTCCTATGGAATCAGCAGGACAAGATACTTTATATTTGACCAACTTCATTCTTTCGATTTTTGGACCCCTGTGGCTCATATTATAGGAATGCCTTCCGAGGCTGCCCTGACCCCTATATCTCCTGAATCGAACCTCAAATCCCACAACTAACCATCGCGATGGATTCAGCACGTCAAAATACTTTATATGAGACTAACTAATATTTGTTGGATTTTTGGAACCCTGAGCCTCAATATAGAGAGCGGTGCCCTCCCGAGGATGCCCTGATTTGCCATAACTCCTTACGGGAACCTCGAAGACGAAAATTAGCCGCACCAATCGACTCAACGGGTCAAATTGCCGTATATGAGACTAACATCATTTTTTTATTTTTGGACCCCTGAGGCTCATATAGGGAGTGATACCCTCACTAGGGTGCCCTGACCGCCATAACTCCATGCCGGAACCTTGGATACCAAAATTAACCGCTCCAAACTACTCAGTGGGTCAAATTATATACCACATCTGACACCAACTTTATTTTTTATTTTTGGACCACTGAGAGTCATATAATGAGTGGTTCCTGGCCTACTATCTCGTAGCCGGAACCCCGGACACAAATCTGCCAATAGATTTAGCGGCCAAATTACCCCAGCGTAATCTATTTTTTACCAAAAAACCCTAATAAACGTACTAATTTTCAGCTATTTTCTTTATATAATGAAAATATGACATCGGAGGAGGAGGAGCAACAGCAGAACATAATCGCCATTACTATATATAGATTATTAGTAATGAACGTAATAAATTGTGGTTAAAAATGACTGGAAAATAAGAAAATTTGCAGAACAAAGCTTCTTAGATAATGTCTGAGCCATTCTACATAATATAAGATGTAAACCAGCAACATTTTATTTTGACGTTCATGCTTTACATAGGGAATGGCAGAGATATGGCTATGCATTTTCAGCTGGCTGTGTTTAAGTCTCTACATACCCTGAGATATTTGTATATGCCTATCAATATTCTTAGCCAGGATTGCGTAAATCGAATTGTAGAGTAAATGAAATATGTTACAAAATAATTTTTAGGACAAGCTTTAGCAATTGTATTTCGTAAATTGGCGATACTATGCAAATTTTATTTCCTATCATTTAGAAAACGTGTGTCTATTTCGTTCAAATTTTCGGAGCAGACATTTCCTAGCTTCTCCAAACTACTAAAATGATACTGGAACCGTGACATGGGAGTCATCGCTGTTCGGAACTGAAAGGGCTAAAAACGCCTGGGGGTGCTCACAATTCAGTTGAATGTAAAAAAATGTCAGGAAACGTCAAACCAGTTAAATTTTTGAAATCGTACATATTCGGAGAGCCAAATTTTAACAGGCTTTAGCCCACAGAAAAAATTTGGAATTTCTAGCCATAATAGGGAAAAATATCGTGTTATGTCCATCATTAAAATTAAAAATTATCTAATTTTTGTCGGGCAGAAATGTACCAGGATAGGCGAACTTTTACCTGGTCTCTCCATTATTTGGACACGCCAAAATATGCCTTTATTAAAAGGTAAACTCGTGCTAAAGATTTTACCACTTTTGTATTTTGTGCTTAGAATAAAGCGCATCTAAACATTGCTGTTATTGCATGTCACTTGGCAATCACAAGATCGAGGGCTAGCATAAGTTTGGCTAAAATTAACCAAGAAATTCTTATTAGAACCATTTGAAATATATAGAAGTTGTTTGCACTACCTAAATTGGGAAACTCAAGCTCTCTAATATTAAAGCAAAAAATCGACAGCATAGTTTTATCTCCTAATGCAAGTTGTATTTGCAAAAAATGGATACACGTTTTTGCGAAGGCATTTTCTGTATTCGTTCCACTTCCCACATAGAATAACCACTCTAACCTTGATCGGTCCTGAGCAAAAAGATTAGGAACACAAAAGTGAATATTGGGCGAAAATTCGGCTAATAGCTCGGCGTGTTTGGCACACTGTGGTGAAACTGCCCAATATCTTTCACTTGTTGATATCTAAAATATCTCAAACATTGTAAACAAATTAAATCAAGAACCTGACGGCAGCATGAACAAAAGATTGAATAGTTTAGAATGTTATGTAGCAAACACTCGTGATATAACAATTTGTTATATAAAAATGAAAATATCCGGTATGAGAACACACGCAAATGCGGCGGCTTAAGAATCAAGCTAGTCACTATGAACAATAATGGCGTTTTGTTATCGGTCCAAAAGTAAGTGAAGAAAAGAGAACGACAACACTGCTATGAAAGGAAAGTACTGCTGAACCAGCAAACGCAGCGTAGCTATGCCTCTTATGCTGCCATTTCGTCTATCCGTATGTGAAAGTCTAATTTTATCATCAAACTGATAATTACAGTTGTATTGATTACAAATTTGCCCATTTTAACGTGATAAAAACTGAACTTTTATAACTCATACCTTATCTTAATTTCTTACAGTATGGGAAATACCATCATATCAAAACAGGAGCCATTTTGACCCAAAATATACTAACAGCAGTTTCCAGCAACGTGTTTAAAAATATCTGCGACAAAGGCTCATTATAGTCTGGCGTCTCCACAAAAGGTGAGAAACCAAAAAACTGTGGCGGTACATTTTGGTTATTTGTACACCCAGGTCGACCACAGCACCTCCAGGCATTTACTTCAAGCAACATCAAAAATGATTGTCGAAACAAAAAACTTTTGTACCGAAACTTAATACTGCTGCTTTTTTTTGAGTTTTATTTCAACCATTAAAATGAAGCTCGGCCTAATCAACACTTACAATAAGCAAAATTTGCAACAAAAACGACAGAGGTGTTGTAAAAACGACAAACCGTTATTATAAAACCTCTGTTAGGTTGGCGGCATGGTTTGCCCGTTATCTAACCCTATTTGGGAGGGACCCCATCCTCCCAGCTTGGAAAAGCCAGAACTAGCTAGTAGGAAATACGTGGCTACAGGAAATGCAATTATGAGACCCGTTGCCGGGAAGGTAATCCGACTTCTGGTTCCCCCACGGTGGGCTGGAAGTCCCAACTCTAAACCCCGGGTACTACTTTGATCCTGTGGGGAAACCAATGTATTAAGATCAGAGTGAAAATTAAGCTATCAACAAACAAAAACCGACTAAATACGATCTCAGCCGATTTAGTTCCACACAGTGTCTTTCGATAATTGTCAGCACGAAAGAATATTCGTTGGAGCGCAAACTATATGCTAGTTAAACATGAAGTAGTCATGAGAGTTTGAAACAATACCAGATAACCATTACTACATTTACGTGGATTTTACTTAACACCAACCTGCCCGTTCTTCACCAAATCTGGTATTGCCCAGAAGCAAGCCGATCGTCTAAGCGCAATGCGGACGCGTGAAGCAAGAGGGCCAGGATCAACCGGGGCGTAGTAGGGATACAGGGCTTGCAATCGTGAACAAATAGATGCAATAGAAAGCACCCCACGGTCAGTCGGAGACTTGGCTGCAGCTGACAGAATAGCGTAGATAAGGCAGTTGATTCGACATGACGGTCTCGCGTCGTGTTTACTGCTATTACTTGCAATAGGTGTGGAGTAGCGGTGAGTAGTATTATAACGTCTAAATCCCGTCTTGTTGTTGCTCAGAATATTATCCTTAGCATTCCAGGACCCAATTTTAGTACATTGAACACTATCACTACGTCGAAACAGATGTACACGTTGGGCCTCGTTTACAACATTGCCACAACCAACCTGGCCTGTATGCCAATCTAGTGAACCATGTTGCCGCATAATCTTGTCTCCCACTTCTTCCGGTATTCCACCAGAGTCGTTATTATTAACGTCTCGAGCACATCCAGATTTACCTAGTTGCTCGCAGGCGACCAGCGACTGGGGGTTTATTTGATCTTTCCTTGGGGACGCCTCCGGGGACACTGATATATCAGATAATGTCGGCGAGGACTTTTTAACGCTCACAATATGAGAAACAACAGCTTCCAATCGCTTACGTGGCGACAGTGACATGACCCTAAGCTTCGACGAAAATCCCGTGGGTCTATTAGCGTAACGCGGACTCAAATGTGATGTTATGTTCAAGTTATCTGAAAAGAATTATGAATAGCTACAAGAATTATCTATATAGTTACCCATGGTGTGCTGTTGTCACTATATGCTGCTGGGTTGAGTCAAAATGGGGTTTTAAAGGACACATAAGGACACAAAATATTCAGGTTATTTGTGTATCCTAACATAAAGTTGTCATACACTTATACTGTAATGCCTGTTGTTCGTCGATGGTCTTGCTCAACCGTTACAACGAATCCAATTTGTGATCACTGCGAAAGAGAGTTAATCAGAGCGGATAATGGAGATACATTCCTGCAATGTGCGAAATGTAAGAACTACCTGCACAAGGCCTGTGCAGACGTGAGTCAAACTCAATATAATGAGCTCAACAAGGTTAGTTCATCCGTTCGTTTCTTTTGTACAAATTGTGTGGTAAATATTGATGACAACCCACAGCAACTTCAGTCCTTATCTGATAAGTTCGATCAGTTGAGTAATAAGGCGGACCAACTGACCACCACTATTACAAAACTCGTTGAGTCTAAGGTGGCTGATGATACTTCTAAAACTGGCGATCATAATTCTTCAACCATGGAAAATGTTATGGAATATGAATTGGAAGACCAACGTCTCCGAAAATGTTACATTGTCATTTCGGGCATTGATCTTTCCAGTGAATCACAGGAAATACACGTAATGCTCTAGATCTTGAAACAGTCAAACAAATTATTGGTACTGTTTGTCCAGGCAAAGATATCGTGCTCCGAAATTTTTTTCGTCTGGGAAATGCGTGAAACCGTGCAAATGGATATACTACTGAGAAGCCTAAGTTACTGAAAGTCATTTTAGGATCTGAAGAACAACAACGACAAGTAGTTTATAACGCTAAAGAGCTTCGTAAACTCGATTTAACTCATAAATACAACAAAGTATATATCAACGCAGATCGTACATCATTACAACGAACTCTTGATAAAAACGGCGGGATAAGTATCGTATGAAATTAGCAAATTCTCTAAATTCTCTAAACTCAAATAGAAATTCCCAAGCTATTCGCGTCTCGGGGGACTAAACCCAATAGTGCACACTCGTAATGTTCATGCCATAAACAATTTAGTTTCATCTAAAAATGTTTTAATCTGTTCTAACACTATTTCTGTTTCTACAATGTTCCATATACTTGTACTGTTAATGATAATGATACTTTAAATGTAAGCTTATCAAGTGTGTCTTCTTAAAAAAACTGTTACTAGCGTCTTCTCTGAAGAAAAATGCCTTCTTCTAAATGGAAGATCATTGGTTAATAAATTCTCTCACTTTGAACCATTGTATCGCTTCATAATCCTAATGTAATTTTTGTTATCGAATCGTGGGGTCGTTATGAACTAAAAGATGCTAAATGAAACTTAAACGGTACTCTTTATTTTCAAATCACCGAAAGGCGCGTGTGAGTGGTGGTGTTCTTTTATACGTTAAGTCGGACCTACGCCCTAGAATCTTAACAGTCGATGACAATGAACTCGAGAACGTGGCATGTGAAATCCCCATCAGTACTTTTAACCGATGTCTACTCTCATGTATTTATAAACCCCCAAACTGCCGGACAGCTGATCTAGCCTTGTGTCACTTCTTCCGCTCGGACATTTTAACGAGATACGAACTTCTGTGCATTGCCGGTGATTTCAATTACCCGCTTATAGATTGGAATAACCCGGATGTGTCCGAAAACTGTTGTGATTTCATCAACGCTGTAAATGAAGCTGACTTATTTCAACATATACGCCAGCCCACGCGGGGTCCAAATATCCTTGACTTAAAGTTTTTACTCGTTACCATTCCAATGTCTCATGTTACCAAATAGAAGCCCCTCTGGGTACGTCATACCATAATACGACAATCTTCTCACTGAGCTGGCTGTCAAGGCGCCCCTCTAGTTTCCGTAGCATTACACCGCGTTTTTCCTTTGCTCGAATGTCGCCTTTGTACTGGGAAGCTTTCAATACAAACCTTTCGCAATGCCTCTCATATAACATTATGTCGAAGCCTGTCAACGAATTCTGGACCGACCTCCGAGACACTGTACGATCATGTACTGAATCATACATCTATCATCTTACTCTCTCGGTCACTTCGGCGACCGACCTGGGCCGGTAAGGATGCATGGCTCACTACGCCGGAAGCATAACGCCCACCATCGCTTTAAGCGATCAGATTCTGCAGCCGCCTGGAACACATACCTGACAGCATCTGATTACTGTGAAAAGGCATGTAGGAGAGCCGTTCGGAATTTTGAATGCAAACTTGTCGAAAATTTAAAACATGACAAAAAGTCCTTCTTCTCATGCGTTAACCGGCGCAGGAAAACCCAACGCACTGCCATCCAGCTTCAACGCTCTGACGGCACAATCACGGATGACCCTCTAGAATGCGCTACCATCGCAAACGAGTTCTTTGTCTCGTTTTTACCAACACGACACATAAGCCTTTCAATCCTCCACCTGGTACACAGGAAGTTCCTGATATTGCTGATATTCACTTCACATGTGACGTTATGAAAAAGAAGCTAAAACAAGTTGATCCTTCGAAATCGCCTGGTCCCGACGAGGTACCAAATTTATTGCTGAAGTAATGTGCTGATGTCCTGAGCCCCATATTATCACACATCTTCACACAATCGATGGAAACGGGCACCCTTCCAATGGTTTGTACAACGGCAAACGTAGTCCCCATTTACAAAAAAGGCGACCCATGCAACCCCGAAAACTATAGACCAATTAGCTTAACTTCAAAATGTTGCAAAGTCATGGAAGAAATAATTCGCGAATCCATCCTTTATCACCT
The DNA here is from genome assembly GCA_030248225.1 of Trileptium ribeirensis. Lineage (NCBI taxonomy): Eukaryota > Metazoa > Nematoda > Enoplea > Enoplida > Thoracostomopsidae > Trileptium > Trileptium ribeirensis. The sequence continues at coordinate 88,969 of JASANE010000138.1, read as the reverse complement.
TGAGCACAAACATCTTCTCTGGAACTCCCAATTTGGCTTCTTACCAGGAAGATCATGCTGTACCCGACTGTTGCGCTATCTCCACGATATTAACATGATCTTTAATTCATCTGACTCTGCCGACGCTATTTACTTCGAGTTCTCCAAAGCGTTTGATAAAATTCCACATAGGAGGTTACTGGAAATGCTGCAATCCTATGGTCTTCGGGATAAACTTCTTCGGTGGTTAGAGGCCTGGCTAACTGGTCGCACACAACAGGTCTGCATCAGAGGAGATGTTTCTCGTTCTGCATCTGTGGAAAGCGGCGTAGTGCAAGGCTCGGTCCTCGGCACCCTCTTGTTTCTCATATATGCGAACGATATCGACTGCGACGTGTCGTCACTCATATATATAAATATGCGGACGACACAAAGTTACTTCGACGTATTCATTCCCGCAATTCCGAAATAGATAACTTAGATCTTCAACTCGACTGCGATGCCGTACTAAAATGGGCCACAAGTAACTCAGTTCCTCTCAATGTCTCCAAATCCATGTGTCTACATTTTGGCAGGTCAAATCCCCGTCATACGTACTTGCTTGGTGATATTGCAATTCCAAATACAACATGTGCAACGGATCTTGGGATGACCGTCTGCAATGACCTAAAACCGGTCGCGCAATGCAACAAAGTAGCAGCAAAAGCAAGTCAAACGTGCGGACTCATCCGAAGAACGTTCTAATATCATAATAAACGCTCGTTTCTACAGTTGTACAAGACCCTAATCAGACCAAACCTAGAGTACGCAGTTCAAGCCTGGTCACCATATTTTCAAAAAGACATCATACTTCTTGAAAATGTCCAGCGACGAGCAACTAAAATGCTACCGGAAATCCGCGACTTTACATACGAAGCACGACTGAAATATTTGGGCCTTCAAACCCTACAAGCACGACGTACCTACGTAGATTTGCTATTAATCTACCGAAAGTTTAACAATGCAACGTCTCTAAAAATTGATGAATTTTTTGAAACACCTACATTTGGTCGCACCAGGGGACACTCTCATAAGCTTCAGCCCAAAATAGGGCCCACCACCAACACACAACGCTATTTCTTCAGTCATAGCTCTATAGCAGCGTGGAATGCACTGCCTGGTCATGTTGTCGCATCCCCGTCCCTTGCTTTGTTTAAATCACGACTCTACAAGACGGGATTCTAGATTGAAAATCGACTGAAACTCTACCTGGAAAATCACAAACGTAACAATACAGCCCCGACAAATCGGGGCTTCAAACTCCCCGGTGGCATGCTCTCAGCAAGCAAAAGAAATAGAAACGCACCGGCGAAGACCGGTGAGTAATATATAAGAAAACAACAATATCGTCTCAAACGCTAGAGCTGTATGCGTGTTATTGGTCTCAAGTTGTTGAGTAATTCATCCATATAGCGAGGCATAGTGTGTTGCTTTTGTCATTATTTACCTTACAAGATTGGGTCAAAGTTGGGGTTTCAAAGACCCAAAATACACATGAACGGCAATATCTCCGCAACCACTACAGTTACATGGGTGTTGTTAGTCTCATTTTGTAAAGCAATTCGTCCTCTATGTAGTGTTAGTCGCTATACGCAATAACTGCAATAACGTTATGCTGAATAATGGATGATATTCGGCTCATTTTAAGTTGGCGCTCAATATAGATGTGTTTCTCTAATTTACATATTCAACACTGATAATTCACCAATTTAGTGATAAGAAAAGCTGCTAGTATATATTTGGTTTGACTTAGTTTGTTTAACTATATACACTATAACTTGTTTGATACTGAATTATAATTGTATAATAGATTATATACGTGCCTGAATTTTCAGTATAGATTATATAACTTATAGCTTGTTATTTGGCTTGACTTATGTATATTTGGTTCATTGGGATTGGCTAGTTCACGGCCACGGTCACTGACCTTCTGCCTGCGCGGGTGTTCACTCTCATGTTCATCCGTAGCTAAAGTTATAATGACACGCATCGCAATACATAAACACGTTGTCGAGTTATGCCGTTTTCGGACGTCTGATCGCCGTTTTAGACTAACTGTCGCCTAACCTAAAAACATACCCTTTTTTGGGTAAGCCAACTTGTGAAGTACTCAATAAAAAAGGTGACGCAAATTCATTCAAGGTTTTAAAGGTTATGCCACAATAACCAAGCTGCTCATTCGAAAAGTTAATACAAATAATTTTGAGACAAGGCAGCAACAGCAAGCAATTTCTTTAAGTATACATATAGATGCAATGTCAACTTATATATATACTATATATTACAGGTGTGCTTAATTGATCGACACAACTCAAATGCCAACGCAAAACCTTGTTCACTTCATTAATAATAATGTATCTATTACAAGGCGAAATTTATATATATACATAGATTTTAAAAAATTTAGAATTTAAAGTCTGATTCTAAATTATTAAAATTTACTACAATATGTTTAATTTTCAGATCAGCCGATTGACTTACTTAATTTTAAGCCGAAAACGTATCACAGTATCGCCGTAATAAATGCCTTAAGATTTAATAAAAGAAACGCAACTAAATACAAATTAAAAATGAACATATACGTTGTTTACCTTTCGCAGCTTCACATTGATGGTTATAATCAATTGATATGGTACAAGGAACGCTGAGCTCACTTTCACGACTCTTATGTCCACTTGGGTCGATTCCAGCAGTATTTCCAAGACATTTATTGCCGGATATCTCATCAGGACCCTTATCATACATTACTTCAATACGACACAGAATACTATTGGCACTGCCATTATCATTTAACTTCGTTCTCTGATATCCGTGGCTCGACGACTCAGTTGTTTCTGACATCGTTATTGCTTGACTCGCAATGCGCTTCAGTGCGTTTTTATTTTCAAGTTCTATTTGACGACATTTGCTTGGCGATAACGGACTTTCGCTTATCGTCCGAGATCCGAATTCGTTTTCTGAAACAGCAAGCTGCAAAATTCCAGCACTTACTTAAACAAAGAATCTGGCAAATCGTTGTGCTTGTTTTCCTATGAAAAAATACTGTATAAATATAACGCTGCTGCTAATCTAATGTTATTAATAATCAGTATCTGCGTCATTTTCAGTTTTCGCAAACAGGTTACTAGTATCCGCAAGCGATGGCACAACAACGAGCGTGGGCGAAAGTTTACTCTGTAACATGTCCGACGTTTAAATGTATATATACGCTGAGATAAGAAACAGGACCATGTTACCGCATTATGTATTAAATGCCTCGACAACCCTGCGCACAAATTCAAACGCCTTGAATGCAATAGGACTGCTGGCTTCTATGCAAATGGGAAGGGGCCCCCACAATTTTGTCATTCCCCGTCTCACGTCATCACGTTGTTTTTTGCTGAAGCCCTCAGTGTAACTCCGCTGGCTACGCACGCTTCGTTTCAAATATATCTAAGTAGCAATTCATAAAATATAGAAAAACGCCAAAGCACTGCAGGAAAATAATAAAATGACATGGCAGCAAAACTACTGACACAAACGTTATTTAATTTTCCTTTCAACAGTTATATGAAAAGGAAGCGCTGCGCAGGCCACCCGACGCAATTTTAAACGAAAAATGTATACAGAGTGCGGCTCACAGCTTTGTTTCAGTCTCGGGATCTATAATTGTTTGCTATTTTGCGTTCAGTAACAATCTCCATTGTCTTTACTGCGGTACAAACGGAGAGATTTGTCGAATTTTACAACATTTATGCAAATATTTTAAGAATGAAAATATTTTCACTAGGTACTATTACATGCTTGCCCTAATAATTCACTAAGTTTTTTTATAGTTACAGTACAATAATAAATAAGGCTACCTTCGTAACGCGGCACAACGCTGTTGCTAGGCCAAATTTGTCGAGCGGAGAACCCAGTTAGCCAAGACAAATCGCATAAGTCGTCGTCGTTATCATAGTCCATTTGAGCCATTCCGGTTGGATTAGATTAATTTGCTGCTATTCCTGATAAAATCATTGCGTTAGTTTGATATAGTATTTTAAAGTCGCTACTACGTGTAGACATGCGAAGTATTTATGAAGCGCAGAATATTTTGGCACATGGAAACATTATTTGACTTTTGGAATGTACGCGGTAGGATAAAAATCTAGAAACACTAGCATATAATATACATACAAGCACAGTGAAATGAATTCGAATAAGCTGACAGCTAACATGCTTAAATTTGTCTGTACACCCTAAAGATACGGTTTCAACATATATTTGAATCTATTCAAAATGTTGAATCGCCTTCCGGACCACAAAATATTTTTTCAATCGAAATTTACTATACGAATACATTTATTTACTTCCTTACACAAACCTATGTATCTTAACTATATGAATATCTCAAAAATAAAGGCAATTGTGTGTCATTTCATAATTAAACACCGTTACTAACCGGAGAAGTCTTACATGTTTCAGAGAATTATAGTAACTTAATTTGGGTTCCTTATGTAAATTAAGAACATTTTCCAGAATTCTCACCTGGTACGTTCCCCAGCGTAAAAGCTGGAACCATAACATTGGATAATGTTAAAAAACAACTAAAGCAAGGGACGTCGAATGTTCGAAGATATAAAACCACTGAGATGTAAGCTGAAGTTGTTCGACTCGGAGAGTATTACGTTGAACGAGCGTAGCTAAAAATTTTCACTGGTCAGAGTGGTAAATTACAACGGTGTTCATCTCAGTCTTTCCGGGTGATATGCATAACTCAACTTCAAGGGATCGGACTGACTGAAATGACAGCTCAACTGTAAACTAAAGCTCTATTTTTGCACTTTAGTTATCTGCCAAAACGGATTCTAACTCCTTCCAGCTCTAAAATTGGACCGACCTGACTCGGGGTGGGTCAAAAGAGGGGTCCGCAAAACATGTTATGAGTTGGACATGGACAAGCGGTGCAGATATCTTAGCAAAATTAGCATGATTTTACCGTAAAAACATGTTATAGATTGTATCTCGACAAGTGGTGCAAATATCTTAGATTTAGCTCTACAAGAGCATAAAAGCTCTACAAAAGCATAAAAGAGCTCTACAAACTGTATATATAATGCTTTGCTGAACGTCTGGGTCAAAAGAAGTTTTAAGTGAGCCCGTTAGACCCAAAATACTCGATAACGGCGATTTATCGTAACCGCTCGAGCAATATTGTGTGTTATTGATCTCATTTTGCAGAGCAATTCACCCTCTACATAGCTGCACATAACACATCGCCATTATTTATGTTACATATTTTTGTCAAAATGGGGTTGTTAATGGGCTCATGAATTCATATGCACGAAAACGCACAAGATATATGGGTGTTATTGGCTTTATTTCGCATCCCTACGTAGCTACACTTAGGCTTATGATGTCACTATGCCGCTTTGACGGGTCAAAATGGAGTTTTCAATGGACCTATGAGCCCCAGAACGAAAGAAAACGAAAATATCCCAGCAACATCTCGAGCTACAAGGGCATAATTTTGTAAAATTGGCATAATTTTGTAGAATAATACATTTACTTTGTTCTTTAGTGTGCCGCTGTAGTCGTTACGTACACTGCAGGGCTGGGTCAACACGGCATAATTTTGTAAAATTGGCATAATTTTGTAGAATAATACATTTACTTTGTTCTTTAGTGTGCCGCTGTAGTCGTTACGTACACTGCAGGCATGGGTCAACACGGGTTTTCAAAAGACCCACAAGACTGAAAATACAGAAACGGCAGTATCTCCGCAACCACTCCATCTACATGGTTGTTACTTGTACAGCATTTCATCGTCAACGTAGCTGCATACTGTGGGTCATGGCTGATATTCAGCTCATTATGTATGTTGATGCTCAAAATAGCTGTGTACCTATGTTCAAATTGCGTTTTCAACACTCAGAATTCCCCTTGGCGAGGAGACAATTTACTACATTCATTTAATTCAGATCCCTGTGGAAGTGTCTAAATCCTTCGACATCATAGATATCAAGTGTCGTCACGAAAAAGCGAAGTAAGGTTGTTGGACAAGCAGAACAAGAAATAGGAAACAACAAAGTTAGTGCATTTGAAATGTGAAAACCTTGACAATGAAACAATATAAAATTCTGGTCATTACGTTATGACCACGTTCAAGCAATATAGAAGTAACAACCGACAGACAGAACAAGAACAGTCACCGGGCCAGCATCTAGCGCTTTGCGGAAATTATGGACTTTAAAACTGTCACAATTTGGTAGTTCAGCACCGCAGACATCAACGCATCAACAATACGGAGCTCGATGAACCTTGCATTAACCTGTAAGTGCAGCAGTAAACAGTACCGCCGTTATATCGTTTGCATCGTCAAATTAGTGGATAAAAGAAATATGCGTCCCCAAGTTTTTAAGATCGAATTGTACACACTATTCATTATTTTCGTGGTTAGAAACAGGCGCTTGAACAACGCTGACATGCATACATGTGTACAAAGTCAGCTTTTTAGTCGTTTGCGCCTCGCTAATCCAGGCGGTCATATTAAAATGGGTGCAGCACCAGTGCACGTAATCAGTACCAATGCACATAAAATGTACATATAGGGCGACCAGTTGCACAACTAGCGTAATAATAGCGACAACAGCAACGCGACATATGAATAGTGTGACTAAATATTTTATAAAATGTACAATGGTGACGACTACACTGTCTACGAAATTTAAACAACCACACCTACATGTTTCACGTAGTGGTGTTGATCGCCGCTCATAGTTTATTGTGCAACGGTAGTAAATAAATATCTGTTCTTTTTCATTATTCCATCTAAGCCCGCATTTGCCCAAAAATGATCAGATTCTGGAAATTTTGGTATTTTTGTGATCCTCGAGACCTCCACTGATCATTCCAAACAAAAAATTGAATTTTTAATATTTTAGATTTTTTCGGGTCCAAGGGAAATTGGATTTTTACCCACCATTCGACGCGGCCTAATGGTATTATGTTTAATGGGATCCGGTAAAACTTATGTTGTAAAACCCAAAAACTGTTCAGTTGCTGAGCCTCCCAGTCTCCGATAATTTTTGGCCATAACTTAGGATTTGATTACCGGATTCAGTTAAAAATATCACCATTCGATTGGTCGCGTCGAATGGTGGGTAAAAAAATCTAATTTTGAAGAAAAACAATTTTTTTGGGTTCCCAAGGGACACGTGAGACCCGAAAAATCTAAAATTTCAAAAATTCTATTTTTGATTGAAATGATCATCGGAGGTTTCGAGGATCACAAAATACCAAAATTTTCCGAATCTGACTATTTTTGGGCAAATGCTGGCTGGGGGAAAGGATAATGGAAAAGAACCCAAATATCATACCAACCATTCCTATATTTGTTGGTCTATGCAACGTAGCGTGTGGAGAATAACCACCACAGCTGCCATATATATTTGTGGAATTGTGAAAACATGCAAACTTGTCAGTACTGTCTTTATCTTTGAAGCAACACCAGCGACCAGTTTGTCACCCATTAGTACTTAAACATAATGTAAACAGTACACTACTATATGCTCATATAACGTACAGTACTTGCCAGAAATTATACTGGTCGCTCAATGTCAGGGTACCACACGTTACCCTCTCCCCCCCCGAGTGTTCCTATTACACGATTTTTCAGACTTTCCCGTTTCCCAAGTGTCATGTTTTTTCCAAACATTTTCCCGTTTCCCAATTCCCTATCCCGTTTTCCAACTTTATGCCCAACACTTTTCCGTCTTCCGAGCTTCCCGTTCCCGATTTTGCAACTTTTAATCTCTAGTTTCCCGATTCACGCATTTTTCTGTCTCGCAACATTATGACTTTTCCAAACACTTTACCGTCTCCCAACATTTCCCAGTTTCACAACTTCAAGCAGTCTCTAAACACTTTCTCGGGTGCACATAGATGCAACACCCTATAGGACGAAACCGATCGGAAACACCTTGGACCGCATATCGCATGAGCAAACATAAGATGCGCCCCCGCAACCTTCAACAATGCACCTAGTTGCCCACAAACTCGTGCCACAACGTGGCAACTTGCACTTTCCGCCACCGTAACACACTTTTTTATCAATAATGTGTGTAATTTACTACTACCATATCTGACATGCAAATTTCAAAACACTAAACGGTGGAATTCCCGTCCGACGGTAAAAGAACAATTTTCCAGCCTAAAAAGACATAAATCGATCACCAATGTTCCTGAAGTAACGTTCAATAACATTTTTTCTTAACGGTTTGGATGCGTAGCACAAAATACCAATTTAATGTTTTCAGACACTTGGACGGTGGGTACACCGAGCAAGCGACCGCCAACCGTTAATGGCAGAAGGGGACGCACTGTAGGACAATGCATACCAGAAATTAATTCCTAATAACAAGGTCCCCTCCAACTTTATCACGCTGGGAAACATCCGCGACGTGGACCCCGTGTACAAATATACACAGGCTTGATATTGTCAGCAACTAAGTGCACAGGCACTGCCACGGAGCCCTTAATGGCAAAAACACTACGGAGCATATCATCCTCCTCGTTGAAGAACGCAAAATATGTATATACATCAAGAATGTCCTTAACCCATTGCGTGCGGAGATTCAAATTGAATTTGAAAAAAATTTACTTTTTTAAGCAAAACTAGTTATTGATTTTTATGTTACGTACATCATGTCCGCATCACAAGAATATACATGGAAAATTAAAAATGTGTTTAGTTGGGTAGCTATGTCCTCACATAGACATGGGTCATATGTGACCCACCCCCGCAATAGAATTTCATTGTTTGAAGTCTACTGCGAAATGGGTCATGTGACCCAAGCTAAATCTCGGTAAAATAGGCACACTGTTCTTCCAAACTATGCAGAATAATGAATAATTTGTAATAATAACGTGTAACAGGCCCGTTACGTGTCTTGTGCAAGATTTTGACGGTAAAATTGTTTAAGCGCACCTCAAACCGAACAGACAAGATTCACAGGAACAAGATTTTCATGTGTGGTGCAGGGTGCCATGGTTTGTTAACCCTATTATCCTGCTTGTTAACCTTGCTTATTAACATTTATGGCCTATTTTGTAACCTTGCTTATTAAACTTCATTGCCTATTTTGTTTGCTCTAACCCATTGTTTTTCTGTATGCGTTATCACTGCATGTATTATTTTTGTCTTGGATTTTCCCGGAACCGGATAGACGGAACTGTGTGGTATAAGGTGAAAGTGTAACCTGGCCGGAGTTTGATTCGGACCGAAAAGTAGGTGCTGCCGTAGGTTCTGAGAATGCCTTCGGAACTCGACCGCCAGCTGCAACACACACAAAACTTCGAAATTTAGACCGTCCGGGAATAGGAGGCCTTTGACAATTTGAGGGGTTGGGAAGTGATCAAAATCAAGACTATCAATTTTCCTGGTTTAAGCTTTACTGGGCGCAATGGTCGCGTAAGTAAGCCGAAACAGATGGGTTACGGTAGTTTCCGATCATTCGGAAACAACGGACCTCGGGCCTGTTTGTCGGCCCGTAACCGTCCAACGGTTCAGATTTATCGAAAATGCCCCGAGTACTTTTCGGTAGAGAATTTTTAGGGCTTTCGATCGAGCTCAAAACATCACAAATCGCTGGTGGATTTCACGAGATATCTTGGGGACAAACAGGTGAACGTTCAACTAACAGTCATTACTTACGCTAGGTTTGGCTGGTGACCATGGTTCCGAGTGGACATGAACTAGGCATATACGGATATATAATTATGTTATATTTCTTTTCCTTTTTCTCTCTCTCTAACCGACTTCTTTGGTCGGTTGTCGTTGTCGTCGTGGCTGTGTTGTATTTGTTGTTGTTGTTGTGGTTGCTGTGTAGTTGTTGTTGTTCTGCGTGTTTCTGGTGTGAACTTGAGCGACCTTTCTGTCGCTCAGGTCGCCAGCGTGTCTCATGTGTAGTGTGTGTTTATGTGTTCATGTGTATTATATATATATATGTGTGTATGTATATAGTGATATTTATATATATATATATATAAATGAACTCTATGTACGAGGACATGACAAAAAACAGGACATACAGAGACAAGACGTACAAAACGACACTAAATTTGTAAGTTTTACGGACGGACTGGACAAGGACGATTAGGAAGGACGGGGGCATGTTTAGGGCCCTCCCGTGGGCCCCTGGAGTTCCTAAATAGGACCCCCGATAGATCAAAGGGTACATGGGAATGTGCTGCGCCTCGAAGCAAAAAAGGAGCTCATTCCCGCCATACGTTCCCCTAAAGACGCCCTGCCGGAATATTCGAAAAGCTGTCAGTCAGGAATGTTTGGCTTTATCTTATAAGCCGACATGTAAACATGCAATGTTTGCACGTTTATAAATGACTTTGGTAGTAAAATTTGGCCCCAGATGGACTCTTAATAAGCTTAAATAGGTGATGGATGGCGAAGCTAACTCGCTAAATAGCAGAAATTTAACCTTAAATCGACGAGTTAGCTGGTGGGAATTTGATGAATGAGGACAAGAAGACCAATCTGTCCTAAAATGAGGACAGATTTCCAGCTTACTCCAAGTATCTCGTGTGGAGAAGAAGATTCAAAATTTTAAATTTGACGGGTGATCCAACCATTTTGTAGAACAGTTGGAGGGATAACGGACGATTTAGGATTAGGTAAGAGATTTGAGAGATCTGAGTAATGATCTTCAGATCTATTTTTGACACAAATTTAAAGGTAAAGATGGACGAGGTTCAAGATCTCGTTGGAATTTGGGCTAAAATTCACAGATGGTCTACCTCCGAGTATTCGGTGGGTTCAAATTTGATGTCGGCGATTTCGATCGAAGCCGACTCTCTCTAAAGGGGACCCCGGGTTTACGATAGCTGTCAAAAATAAAATCTTGGGAATTTTTCGATTAGGCGCCCGGGTTTGAACTCGAAAAAGTGGGCGTCAGAAGATCATCACAGATTGGATGGCGACAAAATCGCTATCCTTCAACATAGCTGAAAATTTTGAGGCGACGACTACCGCGTCGTCTCTTGGAATCAGTTCGACTTCGGCAGCGCGGCGTTCAGTCGACTCTACTGACCGGCTCCGAAGCTTATTTTTCGACATGTGACTTTATTTTAGTTTTACTTTCTCGTGCTCTGGTTTTTCGTTTGGAATGGGATTCGACGACTGGAGGACCCGCGCAGACATCTTTCGTCTCGCGGAAAGGGACTAGCGATTGCTGTCCCGCATCAAAGGCTGTAAGTCAGGAGGAGAACCGAGAGTATGGGGGTTATTTTCCCCGGCCGTAAATGTGACAGACCATTCATAGGGACTTTGGTAACTGAAGCGCATTTTAGGTTGACTTGACGTCAGTTGCTGGACGTCCCTGTTACCCGCGCTGACATGCTAGGCTTTCGCACATTCGTTGCCAAACCTCCTCTTGTCGAGTTCTGTTTCAGGTACCTTGAGCGATTGCACGGAAGGTGATAAATTGTAGGCACCATAGTCGAAGTCATGCTGATTCCCCGTGGTCATAGGTAAGGCTAATCAAAAACGGACGCTTCTCGTCCACGCTTTACATGATCTGTTACTTTTGAGTTAGGGTAGTCGAATTTTCCCTGAGCTGACCACGGTAAAATTTCTCAACGATTGATAGGGACAGGTTTACTTGTTCATGATTACGATTACGATTTATAAAATTTATAGCTTAGTGGACCGTTCGATGCTCATGCCGCTGCTTGAGCTCGGACTGATCTCGCAGTTAGGGACGGAGGACTAGTCTCCGTCGGGCTTTAGGAAGCCCCAAAAATTTCGTTTATCAGTTTGAGTTAAGAAAATTTGGGGAATATAAAAGACTAAGCAAATTCTAAGTGATTTTTGCTTGAGCATAAGGTATTGGCACTCCGCAAGGAACAACGTTTTACTTATCATTGACGGATCTGCGGTTCACTCTTAATTTGTGAGAACGAGCGTTTTGGGCACTCCTAAAGGTTGAAAGAGCCTCGCGTAGAGTGGACTAGACTGGTCGAGATCCCGACCGCCCCGTACAACACCGCTTGTCCGTAGCCTGGTAAATCTACGCGATAAATTACTCTCTCCTGAAAACACTCTAGCCAAACTATTAAAAATCACCAAGGTTCACACTAGCACACGTACGTGGTTAAGCTCGGTAGTACTATCGAGGAAAATCACTCTCCACGAAAATGAACGGACGACCTAATGGGTCGCCGCTCCCGGTTACCGTTAACTCTTTGGAGGTACGCTACGGTACCCCCGTGCTAAAAATAAAATCGCAATGTCCTAACTTAAATAAGAGACCAAATCGCGACCTCTCGCGAATCGTTTTGACCCCAAACCGAGTAAGTGCAAAACCCCTTTTGCTTCTTGGAGCGACTTGATCGCTGTGTTTAGGTCTTTTTCTATTCCATCGCTGGTTGCCCGTTAGGCTATGTACTATGTATGCCTTTACTTGGATTTTTGCCGTTTCTCTCTCTCTCCTTTTTCATTTTCCCGTTTTAAGTTTCGATCCTGCACGGGGAAATTAAGCCCGCTGCAGAAATTTCGGTATTAACCACTCGACCACCGAGGTCTGACAACATTCAGTAAAATTTTAGAAATAACTCGACTGCACAATTTCGATAGTGCAGTCGAGACACTACAATTTCGACGTGTACAGTGCACTAAGATATTAGGATAAGCGATAGAGAGAGGATAGAGAAGAAGGACAGAACGACAGAAGAGACACAAGAAAAGAGCGAAGGAAACAAACAAGGAAACACCGACCCGGAAGGGACGCGGACGCGTCCGAGGGCGAAACGCCCCGTGTCCCCGCCCAAAAGAATCGCCTGAAACAAATCGGCAGGCCCGGGCTGCCGTATCAAAGGAACCACCGCCTGGTCGAAATAGGAACCGGACTCCTAGAGCACCCTGTGCCCTATGCTTCGACACTAAACGCACACCAGAGTGATAACTTGTCCCGAATGTAGAATAGGCGCGATCACCCGCTTGAAACGGCTAGAACAACGACAGTGATCGCCTGGCAGATCGTTGAAGATGGCAATTGCCTGGGCCCGCTGTTATTAGGACCGTCGAAAAATGACTAAGGGCGACCCATTAACGTGATCAAAAACGACGTCCCCGATAAATATTACGTAGTTCATCTATTACTCCACCACCAAAATCAACCCCGCCGTTGTAAGCTAACCATAAATGAACTTCGAGGACTCGGGACAACCGAGCTTCCGTTTGAACTGCTGGAGATGCTGAGACTAAACCAATTAGCACCTAACCCGACATAAAGGCGAAACGTTGTGGGAGACTCGATAAGGATGTCAGTCAGGATTTAATGAGCAAGGAAGGCACGCCGGACGGAGTTTTTGTGTCTGACTAGTATATTGGTACCTCGCTTGTAGTGCAACGATTGTTAATACCCGATTGCTGGCCTTAAAGTTAATTGTTTATCCATGACTGCGTAATGCCCTGTACCATAGTCAGTTTTAGTAATGTAATCATGCATTAACCTACACTGTATAACTATGTTCATCCTCGTACCCCGAATCATGCCCCTTCTCTATGGAAGCCACTCGATGACACTGAAGCCTCCCCCAATCCCGCACGGTCTTCTAACTGCGTATAACGCCGCGCGTTATTAAGAGCGAATTCCGGAGCACGCCAGAACGCATAACCCGAGCTGCAGCTGACTTAGTTAACGTTCCGCATTGGGCGTCTCGGGTAGATTTTGGCCCGGCATTTCCGGGAACGCCTTCGCATGCACCGCCCCGCTCCCTGTGTGTGGACATAGACAATGGAATGAACGGGTACGACCGTGTAAATCGTTGTTGGCTTAAACGATCCTCTAACTGCCCGTATACGACTCCACATTGTAATGTATGTTATGAATAAAATCTTGAACATCAAGCGACTTGTCCCGTGTTAGTTATCTCTCAGCGTAATAAGTGCGTCCAAATGGACGAGCCAACCCCGCGTGCCACGGCTTGACGGAGGGAATATTCCAAGCCCTGACACGTGTGGTTCGCCACCCGTAGTTCTACGCAAGAGTAATGTAATCAGTGCGAGAATGGTCCACCAAACTATATATACCAAACTCGCTTGTGCATCAGTTACACTCCCGCCAGAGAGGAAATTTATTAGGACAACTTTACCACCCACTAATCACATGGTTAAGTTATCATGGTACAAAATAGATAGTCCGACGTTAAACGTTTCAGGGCATGTCGGGACCCTGTGGGGGCAGATAGGCTACACCGAATAAAGTGTTCGACCAGGGATAAACTAAGTGGAACTCAAAATTTATCTTGTAAAACCAAAATTATCATGCATTTTACTGCGAATTTCGCTGTAAAATCTTAAACTTCCTTAAGATTACTATAGGGAATATCGGTTTAACATTATGACCTGCGAGCAGGTTTCGGTGTCAACCTCCCTGTGGTACCTCAGTAATCATACCCAAATGCTAGACACGTGCGCAACCGATCGGGCGGGGTCCGAAGACACCTCGTGAAGCGCCCCTGCGGCCTGCTAAGCTCCATAGCTTCTTGGGTCTGACCAGAAACAGTGGCTAAATTGCAATACTTAGGGTCCACCCTTGAGGTTATGATAGCTGGGGTCGTATGGGCATGGTGTTAGGAAGTTCCGCCATGCAGCTGCGTCACCGTTATTACAACGTATGTAAAGAACAAATATTATGTCTTATATTCACTTCTTTGGACGCCCCGCACCCGTCCTTTTTCCACCTTTTACCGCCTTCTCGCGGTGCCACGGCTCCATACAACCCAAAACAAAGTGGCGCTTTTTTGTTTCGAATGATACATTGCTTACATTCCGTCGTGGTTTTGCGATCACGTTTTTTGTAAACCAGGCAATATTGACAGCGAAATCTGCGAACCGACTGCTTGCTTCTCGAGCCCGCAAGCTTTGGAATTTTCTCTAGAGCGTGACCAGTGCCCGGCGAAACATGACTTGGGCCTGGCGAAGAAACATCAGCCAATGCCCGACTTTCAGCTATAGCACATTTATGCTTATCAACCAAATATTTGATGACAACCTGTTTGAATTTTCGGAACCGAATGACCGATAAATGTGTGAATAAGCAACTTGAACGAATTCCCCAGTATTGTCTCCACGAGATGAAAAACCAGTTGTTTTGTACCATTTGTGAGTTTTTCGCATGGCACAATAGTATGACAACTGATCCATCACGTCAATTCCGCCCATATTGGTGTTATAATCGACAACGTTCAATGGCTTATGCTTTCCGTCAGCAACTTCGACCATTTCAACACAATTCAAAGTACTTACCATAGTAACGTCACGCTTATCTTTCCATTTGCTAACAACAACATTACCTTTGCGGCGCTGCATCATTTCACCCCTCTGCAGCTTAGCCTTCACCACTTCTTTCGGATTTCCAACCCTATCTTGCCGCAAGGTGCGTTTTTCGTTTGAAGAGTTCCTCAGACCGCTTACTAGACGAGTAGCAGTTGTCGGTGTAAAGCCTGTGACCAGCATCAAGGTAGGTTTCCATGTCTCAAAACGAGTTCGGTATGAGGGCGACCTGCAGCTGGTCCGAGCTCGCGATCATTTTTGCCAACATAGAGACATCCGTTTATGCCGCCCGGTTCAGCCAATTCGTAAACCTTCAAGCCATACTTGGCGGCTTTATCCGGAATGCACTGGCGACCTATAAATCGTCTCTGTAGCTGACCAAAGATTCGTCGATGCACAATTTCTCAGTAGGATAGTAGAATTCTTGTACTTCTTGAAAAACATTTCCCATAAACGGCATAATTTTCGCCTTTTACGATCGGCCAAGCCAATCCAAATTCACCAGTAATGTGAACATTTGACAGGATGAGAAGAAATCGGTGTCGTGGCATGCCAATGCTTTTGATCCAAGAATTTGCATAAAACGGATCAGATGACCAATAATCGGCTATTTCGGGCATTTGAACAAGGCCCATCTAAAAATAGATCCCAATAAAAAACTTCATTTCGGCCAAAGTTGTAACCTCCCACTGCTGCGCTCGGCTGCGTTTAGCTAATTTCCTGTTGCCCCGGACATGGGCCGCGTAACTGCTGGTGTGTTCCACGATTTCTTCCAACATTTCGGTGCTGAGCAAAGCGTTGAAAAACCAAAGACAGTCGTCATTTTCGGGAAATTTTTGCAGACGAGGAGTAATTTGAGGTTCAAACCGGTGCTGCCCTATGACGACAAAACCCTTTTCCACACCGCATCTCGATTTGGCTCACAAGTCGTTCTAACACTGAAATACGTTAAAATGAAATCATAGAAAAATAGTGAAGACGACAGCTCACAATACCAGGGTATTCCCATTTCGGACTCGCTACGTGGATCATGTGTGACCCACCACGCAAAAAATATTCATCCTAAACGCACTGAAAACATCTAAAAAATGCTTTTCTGTTGCATTAAATTTTCCTTTGATTTAACAGTTATATTATATTTTGAGTCATATGTGACACAGCACCGCAGAGACTGCGGATATGGTCTTGGGTCACATGTGACCTATCGCGCAGGCAAAGGGTCAAAAAGCATTATATGTACAACATAGGCAGTAAATAAGATATCAAATACTTGAAACACACGATCACGAATTATTGCTCCTTATATGCTCAACATTTGCAATTGCCGTTTATAAAAAAACGAGAATATAAATATTTTATTGAAATACATAGAACTTCGAAGAACAACAAAAGCATGGAATGCCACAAGGAAATAAATTGAATAAAATCTAAAATGACTAGATTCTAAAATACAAGAAATATCTGGTACTAATACTTAATGAAGATTTAACATTAGCGTGCAATTATATGCCCGTATTGCAATATATAAGTGAGGGCTTTCAGTGGCAAAGTAATACAAGTTACTTTGTGACGTCGTGTACTGCGTTATATTCGTTTTAATGCGTATTTCATTGCAGAAAAAGGTATATTTTCTAGTAATTGCGTTTGTAATTAAACCTTCGTTTAAAAGGGTTTCAATGCAGCGTGTAAGGTTTTAAATTGTGGGATGTGGAAGTCGTCTTCGCAGAGCACGCGTAACAACGTCAATGATATATATTGTGCATGGTACAGCATCGCAGGTTTTGAAATAGTTTTACTTCACGGCTCCTGCGACGTTTTCATATAAAGACAACCCAAATTCCTTTAGTGAAGGCGATAGCGATAATGTTGAAATTTTATCGAAATTTTAGTGTGACATATATACATAACTCAATGTTCTCTGGGCGGATTAATTTGCACGATAACTCAATTTTATGCCTGAAATCTTTGTGCTCTTAATACTCTCGTAGCCTAATAACTTTATTTATTGTATCTCGACTACCGGTGTGGATATCTGAGACAAATCAGGCTCATCTTGTAGAGCAAATAAGCATCCATAAAGACAATGTATACTACTTTGGTACGCGTCGTTCTCAAGATATAAAATTTGGGTCAGAACTGGTTTTTTAATGGGCCAATGAGCCACAAATTACACAAAAGCGGCAATGCCGCTTCCGCTATCACTAATGATTGTTAGTTCAGTTTGTAAAGCAATTTATTATAACGCACTTGCAAATTGTGTGTCCTTAATGCGCAAAGGTGGGTATATCGCCTTAACTATTCGTGCAAGACGACTGAAATGCCGCGTGGTTTGTAAATTCTTGCTCAATATAGCTGTGGACGTTTCGCTAAATTACTTGTTCAACCCTTAGAATTCATGACCTTGGAGACCAGGCAAGCTATTTGTAATGGTACAATTTAGCGCAAGTTTTTCCAGGCACCTTTGCGAAACACTATTCATGGCGTACATGATATAAACGTGCTTGTCCTAATTTGAAAATTCTACAAAATCCTTCCATCTTTTTGCAACCGTCGAAAATACCTTAGTATATATACATATACATAGTGTCTATGAACTGTGGTTTTATGTTTGATACTATTGACTACCGTGCAACATGATATGGTCGAGATTATACAGGGACAAAACTTCCACCTGGTAAAGCAATTTATAACGTAAACGCTACATAATCTCGTGCACGCTTGCGCACGTTCGATATTAGGATGCAAACATACATTGCACTACGGCATCTGGGGACTCACTATAGGGAACAGTAAATGTTATTTTGCCTGATAACATCGTTAGAAGTGCTTAGCCTGGACGAGTGTCTTCATAGGAGGCGGAGTGAGACGCAACTGCATGATTAGGCTTCGTCCGCCTAGTAGCACGTATAATGAAAAGCCAATACATCTAAAATGTCATCGTATTTATAGAGTGGCACCCAATATCCTCATAGTTGAAAAGTGGGTGAGTTACAAAATGTTGCCAGAAATAGCATAATGCAAAAGTGGCATTACCTAGCCGAATTATGCCGTAAGAGTGGCATCAGACAACAAATAATTCAAAATCTTGCGAATACGGGCGTTGTTGCAATTGGCATACAGGACAGTTCGGGCCACGTCGACGAACCGATTATGTGTCTCCAAAATTAAAACGAAAAATATAATTAGCCAAAATCAAGTTAAAACATATCAATCCAAGAAAACTGTATCGTTGGCCTTCATAACTCATCGTAACACCCTATCATAATACACAAACCTATGCAAAATAAACCCTAAATAACAGAAACATAAAATACAAAAAGGCAAACAAAAATAAAGCTTCGCATTATGCAATAAAAATAGCCTGCAAAATAAAACAGCCAATCACGTTTAACGTAAGGTAAGATGTTTCCAGATGATGACATGCCAGCTGCACCAATTTGTAGACGGTGGCTTGACACGACCTACTATAAGCAGCGAGTAACTGTAATGCCAACACCTACAATTTCGTGCATTTACCATGCCACCATGAAAAGAGCGTGTAGTCCATGAGCGCAAATGAATATGAATGTCGTCTATGACTAATATCGCTTGCTAATACAGAAATTATTGTTGAGTTGTAAAGGACACTGAAATCAATAATCGAAAATTTGCTACCGCGCACAGCTATAATAATTTCCGTTAAATCCAATCCAGCCGACCACCAAACCAAACTGCTGCTACACCACAAAGCAACGCATAATAGGCTGAATGAATGAATGAATATTTAACACATTTCATCAACATTACACAATGTTGTAATAATTTGTTACGACATCGAATTAATAATTCAATGTCACAACAGTGCTGTCAGAAAGAGGATGCGATGCAGTAATTCTTAAAATCATTGTTTCAGCTGACCAAAATATTCTATGCGCCTTGATGATTTTTAAACCCAAATGATATAGTTCAAACGTTTACATTTTCAAATCTGAACGCTAATGAAACTTGCATGTAAATATTTTCAGTAGCTGCGTTTCGTACGACATAAACAGAACAAAAATCATTTGCAGAATTAGTGTATTTTACATTTATAGCACAGCAGATTACAAAATTAAAATAAAAGTATATTTACACAGTCTATAAACTTCCGTAGATGCAAAAACTTGGAATTGAAATTAACATATAACTAAAACTTCGGAGTACTTTGAAGCCTTCAAAAATTTTCTTGTTATGACATTCAAATTAAAGCAAAATACATTAGCAGACAGTGTAGAATAATGCGGAAGAGTAAACTTGTCACTTTAATACTTCTGCTATACTTTATTGAAATGAACTCTTGGAAATACGCGCTGTAACAGTTCCCGGTGCAACCGCCCTACCTCCCCCGCAGTTTCGAACTCTACAAATTTTCAAAATTCACTTTTTAGCGAAAATGTTATAATGGTTGCTCAGAAACAATGCAATGGATCTACTTTTACATAAATAAATCGATTTTTAACTTCAGAATGAACCTTTATTAAGAAATTTGTCAATTCTTTTACACCGACAGGATGTATTTTTCAAGGGGAAAGAAAATATTTCGTCAGGGGTATTTTACCAGAGGAGCCCACAATATTACCTAGTGGCACGAACAAAAGAGCACCCGTGTTTGCCAGTTGGCACTAAAACGCCTAACTATGTATAATAAGCATGAATTATTTTCACCGCCGATCTGTGCAGCAAAACAAATTCTTTTATTCTATTTCAATTATGCAGAACTCCCACAATCACGTCTGAAAAAGCCCACCAGAATAGTGTAAAAAGGATTGTTTTAAAACACTAACAAGCTCTAACCAAATTCGAAAATCCCGTATATTCTCCATAATTAAACCTACAATTCAAAACCTTTATTAAACTATAAATCGATTACAACATGGAAGAAATTTGTAAAAATAATTTAGCATTTCCTGCAATTCATGCCGATTTAATTAAAAACAGAGTGAAATGCAAAAACTGTATTACGTACAAATATGAAAGCGGTCTCGGATGATATTATATAGGCAAGATATAGAAAAAGATGTGCTAGTGAACTTATGTGGTGTGACTACTGAAAATACGCCCCGAGATACAATATGACTGCAATAATTCCTGACATCTTCTCGTTTCCCCGGTTTGTTCCACCATGCAAAATTTTGAGCTCTCCTTGTGCGATGTCGCTTGGCAAATTTTTTGCTTCGTCTAGTTGACGCCAAAAACTGACCAAAATTAATTCATATATTACGTCAAAATTTGCTTACAACTCATTTTTAGCCAGAAACATTATATTATTTATTTTATTATCTTTATACGAAAAACACTGATTTATTTGCAATAGAGTTCGAAGCTTTCATTAAACTAGAGGCACCTTCATTTAACACCCCTGGTTTCAAACCAGGGGAAGGGGGAGACACGGCACTTTTAGCGAATAGAGAGCCCAGAGTATCATCACGGATTACATGATGCGCAATACGTGTAAGAATGATGTACTTGGTCATACGGAATCGCCACGCTGTTTTAAAATTTGAGGATCCGCAGTACGGTTGTTAATGCATTTGAATTTTGATAGTAAATATGATCGTGAGATCATATGTTTTCTAGCGAAACTATGTGCTGTCTTCGCGCCAAAGTTGCAAACGGACATGAATCGACATGTACTAAACGTGATCTAGCTAAAGCTAAGTTTTAATTTATTACTTGTCCAGAAACGATTTGTATTTCTGTACACAATGAAATGCGCTTTTATAACACTAGATACCTTATAAACTAGAAAATTAATACCCACAACTCTTAGAACAGCCTAATTCGGAACGTAACCACTATCATAGCTGGACTTCGAACGCAAACTTGCACCGCGACGTAAGCGTTCGTTGAAGAAATTATCCATCAAGATATCTTCATAGCTAGGCGGGGGTGAATGTCCAATGCCAAATGATGAAAGTGAAGGGGGAGCCGCAGGGTTAATTCCATCGTTGTATGGAGGAGGTCCGCCATAGACATTTGTCGAGGAAGCACCTGCACCACAATTGCCCGAACCGTTATTCGATCCAGTGCTTAAAGCCCGCGCCATTTTTGTTTGCTTCCTTATGCTATTGGCTTCTGAAACAACCCATGATTATTCATAATTCACTGGATACTTAACATTATCTTTGCCAAATTATTAATAATGCGTAACATTTAACAAAGCTATCCGCGCTACATTTATTGCTACGCAACAAAAATTAAACTCATGACCGGTATAACATAAAACACAGCATGTTCGTTGACCAACTAGTTCTGATTCCAATCTGAATTAGTTACCAGTAATTCCGAGAAGCAGATGCATGAGCGCGGATTTACGGTTTCTACAAAAGCTAATACAATATAAATAACTGGCACTGCGTTATGCTTCAACAATGCGTAAAGTATAGGGCTAAAACGTAAATTCATTACAAAATAGACTAGTATTATACTTACGTCAATGCATACCTATCTAAGGTAATCCAGCGCTGCCACCGAATACTACTTACAATGTTCCAAAATAGAGAGAGAAAAACAAGAACAAATGAATATATTGCATATGTATTCTTTATCACTTCAGAAACTCTTGGTTTTAAGCCCAAGAGCTCAACATTTAGTCAAGAAATCGACTTTCAAAGTCATGTAGTGATTCATGGCCGGACATTATATAATTGAAAAATACAGCATAGCAAACACTATCCAGTCAGTCTCCATTCTGACAACTACGTTGTCATTGCAATCTTGGTAAAATTAATAAACATTTACATATCACCGAGTATGGTCAAATGGGTAATTTGATGAAACGCTTCGCTGATCATCGAAACCAACGAGATGCATTTGCTCACATGAATATTTTCGTTGCATAAATACGGTTACGAAAATTATAGTTCTAGTGCGCAGCTTCTATGCATAATAAAATTAAACACCAGTTTAAAAGTGGCATATATCGGATCAACCGGAATAGCAAGTTGCAGCATATGTCACTACAGCATGCTTCACGTAACTACGATAATTATGCGAAAATGAGTGAAGTATTGTGTTCATTTTCAAATATGTGCTCCTTAACTGGAACGAAATAATGGATAACACACTATCAAATGAAAATTTTTACTCTGGATGAGCTTTGTATTTCTTTCTTTCAGCGCAGCCGTTAAACGTTCCATGATACGAGTAGTTCGACCTAAACTCACAAAATACAAAAAGTCAAAGCAAATATAATACTAGAATAATATTTCCACTGACATGCCACTAATCTTTAAACAAGTTAGAAAACTTTTCCCTACGGAGAATTAGGAAAAGGAACCCTTATGTACGTTTGGAAATAATTATATTAAAGTGCCATCGTAAAAATCTGCTTGAAAAATCTTATGTCTGTTTAAATTTTGGGTTGTTGAAAAACGAAAAACGCTTCCTGAGGTATAGCAATACGCTTTAGTTTCACCCCTTAAAATATTGCAAACAAACAGGACACCAAAAGCCTTTAGAAAGTTACTATGCTCAGTAAAATATCGAAAATTAGTGCAACTTCGAACCCCTGAGGAAACAAGATTTTTACATTTTTTCACGTCCTTTGTTAGTTATTTCGCCGAGTAAAATACCTCTAAATAACTAAAACATCATATCTGGCGTACCAAAAACCTATACATGGACCATTCTGCTTTGAATCAAACTACTGAAGACAGACCTTTCGGGAAATCGGGTTCATTAATCCTAAACCGACTGCAAACCTTTCGGCCTTTGTAAACTGGCCTTTAGATGGCCTTTCGTAAACTCGTAATTGAAAACATTTTTGAAAAGTCG
The DNA here is from genome assembly GCA_030248225.1 of Trileptium ribeirensis. Taxonomy (NCBI): domain Eukaryota; kingdom Metazoa; phylum Nematoda; class Enoplea; order Enoplida; family Thoracostomopsidae; genus Trileptium; species Trileptium ribeirensis. The sequence goes on along the minus strand of JASANE010000138.1, from coordinate 65,844 downwards.
TGGAGTATCCGTGATGGTATTTAGAAAACCGAACAACCGTATTCTACGTACCAAGAAACCCATTTAGACCACTCTGAATCCCTGCGCGCAATACATAACCAAACAAATGGAACAGACTAACTTTTATAAATCGGTTTCGTGGCCCGTCAAACATTATTTGAAACCCCGTGAAAAGGTAAATATAGTCAAATTGGGCCCTGGATAAAACCAATGTATGTCGCGTGCTTGATAGCCTAACAGACATTCGTCGCAAGGTAAACATACCTTAACAAGTCGCAATTTGAAAAATCGATATTTCTGGCAAACTGTTGACGAACCATTGGCGCAGCAAACACCCAGAGAGTGGTCCTACGAGAGTGTTGTTCAACAAATGTAGTCATCGATTAGCTGATTTTGAGCCCTTTTTCGATGTAAAACCTATGCCATGAGATATGGGCTGCGACGCACTGCCACCGTATGACCACAATAATTGGTAAAGAACCCTAAAAATCTGTTTCTTTGCTATGTTGAACTGTCGGAGCTGTTCGCGTTCAACTAAAGGTCATATCGTCATAACTTTTGCTATGGAACAAAAAAATTTTCCACCCCAAAATGAGTTATGAATGACAGCGGGAAAGATTTGACGCTTTTTCCGCTAGCACCCTCAGTGGAAAGTTTGCTCGTTTCGCTCAATGCGTTACAATAAAATGCAGTTATACTAGTATATCACAAATGTGAATGAAGCGGAGCGTGCGTAGTTTCATCAACTGGACATTTTGTTGTCTTGATGCCCTGTACACAAATGCGTACCCGAACTGAAGGCAGACTACATTCCAACGGCAATGGAGTTCAATGACCCTAAACCCATTTAAAACATTTTAAAAGGCATGACATACTCGTGCTGGACTCTTTATAACTAAACCATCGTATTCAGCCTGCTGAAAAACCTACAGTCAATTCTTGATTCCCTGTACGCAATATATAACCAAACAACTGAACACAAACTGTTTATTGACTCGAAAACCACGAAATTTGATTCTACATAACCAAATCGTTGTATTCAGCGTCCAGAAAAAACCTATATATAAACCATTCTGATGCCCTTAACGCAATATATAATCAAACAAATAAAAATACACATTTTAGAAATAAAGTTCGTCAACCTCAAAACCCCGAGAGAAGGTAAAATATGGTCAAGTTATATTCTAGATAATTCTTTAATAACCTAACAGGTACCCAATTAAAGATAAAAACAGACAATAACAGCACGAAATTCGAAAAATTGTTATTTCCGGCAAAGGGTCGACAAACTATATTCGGGCCCACGACGGCCCAGCGGTCCCACAAACAGTCATGGTCATCAAAATTGTAGATCTCGCAAGCTAATTCTGCATTCTGTACAATTTGATCCCACAGCGGCCCAGAGAGTGGTCCCACAAAAAGTCATGGTCATCAAAGTAATAAATCTCGACAAGCTGATTCTGCAATGTGGTCTCTCGATGAGCCGCCTGCGTCGCAAGGATATTGCCCGCAGAGCAGTCCCACAAAAAGACATGTTCATCAAATTTGCAGATCTCGATAAGTTGATTCTGCATGGTGGTCTCTCGATGCGCAGCTTGCGTCGCAAGATATGGGCGTGAAAAACTGATACCCGTGTATAGCTAGATTTGAGACGAAATCCTTAAAATCTTGTTTTTGCTATTTTGACACGGAATATGGGGTCGGAGGTGTTTGCGTTCAACTAAAGGGCACATCGTTTCAATTTTTCTATCGAACAAAAACTTTGTCGAAATCCGTCCATCCGTATATGATTTATGATTATCAGCGACAAACAAAAAAGAAATTTTCACGGTTTTCAGCTAGCGGCCTCAGTGGAAACTCCGCTCGCTCTGCTTTAATTATTATTACAGCTAAAATATCGCGTGCCATCCCTATTCACTGCGGAGGTAGCTAGCATTATTAGGGGTGCCAGGTGCGAAATATCCATTTTTAAACTCATACAAGAATGTGTACCCAACTTTAGGTATATAGTATACTATTTAGCCAGCACAAAAAATGGTCACAGAGTAGAGTAAAACTAGTTACCAAATTATCTTCTTATATTCACTGAGGGTCATCCTGACACACTATCAACTACGATCCAGCGAGGAACCGTACCTGGTACCCGAGCGAAAGAACGTCCAAAAACAAACTGGCTGGCTGGACAATGTAATGACAGGAACCGGATAAAGCGTAAACGATTGCTCAGACGGACATGCAACAGAAACAGATAGCGCTATATTGTTCATATGACGAAAACGACCCTACATCCAAATATATCTACGGGATACCGAACGAACGACTTCACTGATAGAGGAGTTTGAACGCGAATTAGCAATAAATGTTAAAAATGATGCTTATTCGTTTTGGTATTACGTAAAGGTGAACGATTTTCTAAACCAAGAGTCGGTCCATCAATAGATGAGTAAGTATGGGCAAGTTATTGAGTTTGTCGCAATCACTGAATGTTTGAACAGCTTTTTCGAGTGTATATGAGCCAGACAATGAATACACGCCTAATTTTCCGTTCCGTAACAACGTGATTCTTAATGGCGTTTGTATTAGACCGTCATCGATACTAATTGCTAATATCTCGTCTTCCAACTCTTCTGGTTTTGCTGACATAAAAAGAGTACCTTTAGCTATACTGCTTAATTATTGTTCTTTGTCTTCCGCGACTATTCCAGTCGATTCGAATGTTGCTACCATGATTCCTATTCAAGGGCGGTTCAGTAATACAGCCACAACATTATTACAGACCTATAAGCTTAGCTAGCGTCGGGGCAAGCTTTTAGAACGCATACGTAAAGAAATATTGATTAAACAAGCTTTAAATAATAACCTATTGCGTAGCACACAGTTCGGTTTTCGTCCTAAAAGGTTCTGCCAACTACAATTGCTGGGCTATTTCAATGTTGTGACTGAGGAAGTTGATGTTGGTCGTTGATGCCATTCATTTGTATTTATCCAAGGCATTAGGTAGAGTATAGGGTAGCATATTATTGACAAGGTTCTTTGGATATGAAATCCGCCCATCTTTACTCACATGGTTGCAACACTATTACATTGGAACGCAGGCAGTGTGTGAGAATTCGTTCTGCATATATAAATTTTACTCAGGTAAAGCCAGGCGTAGTTCAGTGATCTGTACTAGGTCCTATTTTATTCTTATACTACGTAAATTATTACATTGGCGAATGTGTGGATTACAAACTGCGGAAATATGCTGATGACGCTAAACTTTTAAAAGTACCTCGGACAACTTCGGTAATTAAAGATACTGCTGATTTTCAACAAGATGATTATCGATTGGTAAATGGCGCTCATATTTGGCAATGTCTTAGTTTGCTGGCTTTAAGCTGGCCTGTCCACAGCCCTCCGAAAATTGGAGGACTTCGGAGGGCACCCTTGTTCATTCTCGGGAGAAAATTAAAAGTGAGGGATAAATTTTGCTTAAAAATACTAAATATTTAAATAGTTTCATGCATTTTACTACATTGAATATATTTTCAAGCTAAAACGTATTTTAGCATTATAAATAGTGGTAATTAATGTTCAAAAAACAATTTGCAAACAAAAAAACATGAATTTTCAGACATAAAAAATTTTTGGAATTAGTTTAACATGGGGGTTTTTCGGCCGAGTGAGGGCGGGTTGAACATGGGGGAATTTGTAAAGTGGGAGGGTCCCCCCACCCCACCCCACTACGGACAGGCTAGTTAAGTTTGGTTTCGCAAATCCTAGTACAACCAATTAAGCATGTAATTCTGGCACTTTCTCTGTTGACCACATTAACGATGTCGGTGTTTAAATATACAGAAATCACAAGATAACTCTGTAGTCGCAAATACAGTGTTGTCTGTTGTTAGATTGGTTAAACGATCGTTCCCTTATATTCAAAAGTCTGTGTTTCAATTTGTATAATACATTGATACGGCACCGTGTGGAATACGCATCATGTCTGTGGAACGCATAATTGAAACGGGACATTGGTTTAACCGAACGGGTCCAACATAAAGGTAAAAATTCGGTAACATGAGTAAAGCATCTTAGTTACGACGAATGATTACATGCTTTAAATCTTCAGAACCTCCAATGGTGTAGGCTTCGGCAGGTTGTATCTTGTTTCAACTGCGTCACAATAATTTTAATTCAAACGACAAACTGTTTACAGTTGCCATCAGAGGCATTAGACAGCAGGGATTTTAAAATTCGTAGCCGAAAATTTAACAAGCTAAACTGCAGCCAAAATACTTCTCGTATCGCGTAATTCCAAGCTGTAATAAACTGCCTCCTAAGGTCGTTTCCGTTAAAACAACAACGTAGTTCAAATCTCGGCTGCATGATGCGCTGATGCCGATATAACTGTGGTGTGTCGTATCTGTAGTACCTGCTGCTGGCTCGTCGCTTTGTAACATTATGTATATCAAACAAGCGCCCAATTCGAGGTTTCGTTCATCACCATGTCTCAACGATCTTATCATTTCGACGCTTTTATTCAGGCAATCGGATTTTGGACGTGAAAGCATAGGTAATATATGGGTGTTCGCAACGAAATATTGAATGTTTCAGCATTTTTCAATTTTCAGAACAGTGTTTAGAGCAAATGTAAAACCAAAAAATAGAACTTCACATGCCTAAATGGTGTTCAGACAGTAAACCTAGTACTCAAGTTAACTTAATATATTCACTGAGGCAGGTATATCGCATAATATCATGACATATACGAATACGCAGGTATATCGCATAATATATGCGTAATATTGAATTTTTAAATCCCAGAGAGAAGGGAGTGTGGCCCAATTTTAATAATATATAATAGTACTTAGTCTGTCCAAATAGTGCTCAGGCGGTCAAACAAGTGCCGAAATTAGCTTCTTATATTCACTGAGCGAGGTATATAGATTATGAATGCTAGGTAAATCACTATACCAGAAAATAGCTCATAACGCCAGATTATACGCCGATACAGCACGAGATATCATTTCCACAATAAACCTAGTCTGTCAACTTTCAAGATATATCCCTAATTTTTCATCAGAATCTATAAACTTTGTGCAGGTTGTCTCTGATGCAGAATAGGCAATGACTAAAGCAAGCCAAAAATATAGACTTTTTAAGATGTGTACAGAGTCACGGGTCTGTTGTGCGGTGTTCCAAAGGCATATCAGCTACATACGCATTAACTGTACAATTACACATGTGGTGAATTATAGATGGCGGCAGATAATATCAATTATCAAATTGACAATGTTGCACGAACAGCACTTCGCAAAGCAAAAAACTCTATTGTAGTGGCAGAGACAAAGAACTATATACTTGACACAATAAGTCTTTCACGCTGTTTAAAAATTCAGCCGAGATAGAAAAGCAATTTCCCTGTGAAGGATGGAATACACAATAACCAGCACGCTGATTACTTGTTCGCATCTATCACAGTAATAACTTTTGACAAACCTTTGTAAGCAGTTATAAGCAGTGGAAATATACAAAATCATTGCAACCCGATCTCCTAAGAGTGCATTATTGAATTTTTGTGTAGAATAGTATGACACTCGGTCATACTCAATTATTATATTTAACTCGATGATGCTGTCATTTTGCGGCTTACACCTCCAGTGATGGCAGGATGTGCCCTTGCAATGTTCTTTGCTACGGTGTTTTGGAGGGTAGCAGCTATCCAGTCGCAAACAACCAATGAGAATCGAGAAAGAAGAGCAATAACCGGTGGCTCTTATTGCTATTCTAAACGGATTGGTTGTTAGAGACTTGATCGCTGGTACTCCCCTCCCCCAACGCAAACTGGGGGGTGGGTGGGTGGGTGGTGATGGAAAGGGGTAGGTCGATACCCAGATTTTGGTAGGAGAGTTAGTCGAAACCGACCATATCATCGGCTAAGGAATAATACATAAGTATGACCGGGTGCCATACTCTTCTGCAAAAATTTCATAATGAACTCTTATATCTATGTATATACCTTAACCTAACTATTCTATTGCAAACATTATTATTCTAAATATAAGAGAATGCAACTTGGAAATAGCGTTATACAGTATTTTCAAACAGCAAGATTTTGTTTCACTTGCAGCTGAACGGATATGGAAAGTATGATTGAGAGAATTTGTACTATGGTCGTGAGGAAAACGAGCATTATATACTCTTTATTCCACAACTCTGCTCCACGAAGTGAGCCTACAACTTACGCATTTCCATAATTCGATTGAGTTCCCATTGTTTACATTTTTTAATTCCCAAAATCATCAAAAATACCAGCACAATACACGCTGCAATTGTTGGCATTACAATTGTCATTGCCGGATCGATTACGCTATCATTGTTGTCAATACCTGTGAAAGAAAGATATTGCACCTCATTATTATTAATATTTACTAAAAAGGCACACAAATGTTTTGCACCCTAACTTTCCACAAATTTAATGTTTCTCAATAAGAAACAGTACAATTGTTATGTAATAAATGGTCTCATAACCAGTGAAAGACATCTCCATTGAGGTTAAAACGTATTTTCAAACAAGTCTTTTACTGAAATTAATCAAATTTTTGCCTTCAGAAAGGGAATTTTGTAAGGTATTCGCATTTTCAAGAAAGCACCGAAAAATGCAGGGACCCTGGATTTGGAGAAGCCAGAGACAGCTACGAATAGTTTGTAAAACGCCTTCAGTTAGTAAAGATAATGTATTATTTTAAACCCTTAATTTTTAATATAACAAAATAAACTATTATATATATACATCCAAAGCCTAACACAACTTGTAAAGCAGCAACGGTGATTATCGCGAGACAACAATAACCGCTTGAAAACACAATATCAATAATAAACTCTTGCTATTAACCGTAAAGCTTTGTAATTAATGACGTTTTGGTGTTCCAGTCGATCCACAGAAAATAGCAATAAATACAGACACAAATTAACATATATATACGCAAAAACTGGACGTAATACTCGTTTACAACCAAACGTTAGTTCCCAAACACGACAACGTTCACATGCATTCAGATTCGTTTGTAAACTAACGCTGCACAATTAGGCTGCATTTACTTGTGTTTGCAGCTTGTTTTATGCGTTAAATTTTGTTAAACTGTTTTAGTAAGCCTTCCAAGGTTTGTTAACTGAGACGCACTTGTCAGTCGAAGCGGTAATGGTTTGGTTCCACTACTTCACACTAGGTCGCTACATACCGGGGAATATCGCCATTTTAACAACGGATCACAATGAAGATTAGTTAAGTCAGCAATATCTATAGAATAAACTACAACTATGTTTAGACTTGTCGAGGCTAAGTATTTTGATTTTGATTGTATCAGAATATTGGCTGCTCAATCTGGAGGCCTCAAGCCACCCTCCCATGAAAATTTCGGCGCCCCCAAATGTTTCGAATTTTAGCCCCAAAAATGCTCGATAAAACGTTCACATTTTATAGTTTTTGAAAAAAATTTGGACCAATACAAGTTTGTTAACAAATAACGACTTATATACGAGAAATTGGCGCCGGGCAGTAGACACATATATATTGGACAAAAAATCGACCACCTCTAAAAATCAAGCCCTCCATACCTAGCCTTTCCTAAGAGGGGCCCATTTCGTGCTGTTCCCCCTGTTAAAGTAGGGACCGCGGATAAATCAGAAATATAAAATTTAATATGGCGCTAGACGCTCCAAATTATGGAAGGGGGTGGGGAGCCCACTGGCATTTTTCAGTTCTTCCCTAGTTGAGAACAGGTGCCCCCAGTTCATGCCCACTCCTAGCAAGATTTTGGGCTCCCCGGTTCACCGCCTCTTGGAAATTTTTTTCTAATCGGTCCAAAGTACATAAAATTTGATCAAAATTTACACTAAAACTTCTGAAGCCAAAAATTTCGTAAAATTTGTCAAAATTTGCTTGAAAATCTCTTTCTCTATCCTTCAGAAACGTTTTTGACAGTATTTCTGACACCATTTTTAACCGTTTTCTCTCGTCAAGATCGGGCGCTCACCGGTTCAGAACCAGGAGAGGGGGCTGACAAACTTTTCATCGAATGGAGAGCCCAGTGGCATATGGCCTTTTCCGTGTATTTCGGGCCATATGGGCACATTTTAAAACCATTTTACTCACTTCTATCGCAATAACGCATTATCTGCAGCTACATAGAGCATCTCTCGCTGTATAAAATGACTCCCAAGAAGACAAACATATCAGTAGTTATGAATATATGACCGCTTTCGTGTAACTCGAGTCTCTTCGGTCCACTTTACCCACTCCTACAACATAGGTAACCGCCACAACACATCGGATGCTACTACATAGAGCTCATGCCATATTTTTATATTTGGTTATAGAGAAACGACCGTTTTGTATACTGAGTATCCAATTCGCTCTTTTAAAAACCCTTTGTATCTAGATCACCTTGTACAAAAACTTTATATATAGCTATATAGAGGCTTTATTGTGCAAAATAAATCTGAGTCGACTAAACTATCTGAAGTCATTGCCGAGATACAACCCAAACTAGTTTTGTCAGACCTCCATTCACTCGGCTCGAACCCCTTCAGCCCACTTTTACGGCGTGTTTCATAAAACAATTCTTATTCTTGTTGATTTTCGCATGTAGTTTGGCAAAAGTTGTTTGGTTTGTGAATTTTCTTCTGCGTACCAACAATTTAGTGCAATGGAATAAACAAACAAATTATATATACCACACCGTCAACAATTTGACAATTTTGTTCGTCCGAACCATCTGCACAATCGATACGACCATCGCAACGAGAATTTTTAGATATGCAAGTCCCGTCGGTTTTGCACATAAACAGAATACTCGAATCGCAGTAAGCTAAAAAGCAAGAATGTAAAAATGAATACATTTGCATGACAAATGGTTTTCAACATTATTTCTAGAATTGTAAAATATAATTTTGCTCTACGATGCAACAGCCGTCATAAGATGGTTAGAACAGGGATGTGTCTTATATTAAGTGGCTGCACCAAATTGCAGCAAAACATTGTTGATCAGCGAAAAACCAGTTATATTTCTGCCAAATAGTTATTTTTCTTGGATCTTCGTGATGTCAAAAAAACTTTATATCCGACGCAACGTGGTTATGCTTGTTACTCTCCAATCATTACAGTTTCCTGTCAACTCCAAGGCATCAGAATATTATTGTAATCATTTTTGTTAGGGCGATCAGTTTAGAAGTCACATCAAAATACCTGGGGTTGAGGTGTGCTGCGGAAGCTAAAATTTACCTCGAGACATGACCATGGATGAACCACCAAAATCCTGGGAGAATGCTAATATTCCTGGGTCCCACCGCTCTCTGTGGAGATGTCAGTTTTCGTTGAAAAAGTGTGAACTGTGTGGCAAGACGCTAAACACTTTAAAATTGGCATATTGGCAAATCTTAGAAATAAATATAAAACAAAATTATATGAACGAGGAACGAGAAATTATCCGGTACAATATGTATGTGATAAGCTGGAATTGCAGCGTTGTCCAGTAATGTCGTGTAGGTTTGGCGGAAAATACTGGGCGCGAGCTATAAAACTTGGTCGCTTTTATCTGAATGAGAACATTTTATTTTCAAAACTTCCAACTCAAACACGGTCTTCATCGTTCCTTTTGTCTGGAGTCTGAGGATAGCGAATTTTAGTATATACTGAAGTGTCATATAGAAACTTAGCTTAGTTATAATATTTCAGTTACGATAAATCAGTCCGCTCGCAATATGTCGCTGCCAATCGTTCTCATAAATTACGAGATATTATATTCAAGAAAATTCGAGTACCTACATGCGAATTGCACGTATTATGCATAACAGACATTTTCAATTTCCGAAGACCCATTATTGTCGTCCCATATTTCAGTATTTAGGCTTGTAATGATTAAGGTGCAAGCTAGAATATGAACAAGCTAAGTTGTGTTTCCAAATATACGAACGATTGATTGATATTCTTCCAATCGTGGCTGTATACACGGCCTTTCCACTAGCACAAAAAATGTGAGGTCCATAAGCGCTCCATCTTTACTCTCAGAAGAAAATCTTGGGGAGACAAAATTTCAATTTCTTCCGCATGTTTTTGACATAATTTAGGCTAGATATAGTTTTTTAGCACTGGTGGTACTATTAGGTGTCTTAATTTATTAAATTACACAAAAGATAGTAAATGCTTTTACCACTCATTTTAGTTTTGTATGTTCTGAATCAATATCAAATATGGGCGAACACAGCGGGATTTTGGTAGATGTGGTGGTGACATGGCCGAGGGCTGAGAATCCCCGCAACTTCCACATTAATGATGCCAGATTTCAGCTAATCATTATGTACAACAAAATATACTTACATGTACATATATGATAAAATCATAAAAAACGATAACCTCGCTAGCCCACACACTCGGAACGCCTAAATTGCTCTATATACAAATCGGAACATAGCAAATCTGAGTAGTAAGAACTATCTGAAAAAACATAGGTTTTTAATATTTGCCGCGGTTTTACCATTTCTTGTATATACCAAGTTTTGAGATCACCGATTTTCTCAGATCCCTGAACTTCCTCGGTCCTGGTCACACTGAATATTCAGCCGTAGTAATAGTGAAGCCAAAGTGTAGTATATAATATTTAAAAAATGAAATTTTTAAATAAGTTGTCCACATCCGGATAATCTGAATACCAGATACCTATCTCCAACAATTTTATACGGATACGGTAAACCATATGACATATGGCCATACGGTACATGACTGATTCAGGGCTCACGAGTCTAATCAATCGCGACATCGGTTACGATCGGCTATAGGCCAATTGGAAAATAACGAGATTTCACTCACCTGACATCAGTGTATTGGCATTACAGCGAAGCTAAGTCAATTTTGCTTTGAAATTGTAAATGGCATATACACATTCCTGAATTAGAAAGTAAAATAGTAACTGTGCGCAAAAATCATCATCGTAAGTCTCCTCCATAACTAAGACGAGAAAAGAAGTGCTTATAAACTATTACAAGTAAATGAGTTTAGTAGAGAACGTCTAGAACGAGTATGAGAAACGTCCAGAACACTTGTGCGTAATATCACACGTGTCCGCAATATTGTGTATAAAAGCTCTATAATTCGAATTGCCAGATAGAATCCACGTCGTTGTGAAATTCTTGCATCTGAGAACGGACAAATTTATGTCTCCTTGACCTTTATACAATGCATGTGGTACTCATCTGTAAATACCGCACACACGGACAAATTTTATGACTTTAATTTCCAGTTAACTCAATTTCACCACACCACTATCATTACAACTTTTTTTCCGAATTACTACAGTTTTGCAGTTTACTGTCTGTGGAAGTATCGCTGTTTTAAAAATTCTGCGCAAATGATAAAGCAAAACTTTTCAATTACAGAACGGGTTTGCAAATTAGCAGCACTCAACCTGTTCCCCAAATTTAAAACAGCGTATATATAATTGTATACTACCAGAACCACTCATGTGGGTCCAAAGTGTAGTTCATTTTTGACATTTGTCAAAAATTTTACGTCTGTTGACAAGCTGCTTGACGATTACAAATTTTATGGAATTCTGAGTGTAAACGAAAAATTTTTATATTTCATGTTGTGAAACCTGGACTGTCAGTCTGTGGAGATTTTTTCTACACAAAAGATAAATTGCTCTACAAATAAGGCCAATAACACCCATATGGTTCGATCGTTTACGGAATTATTCCCATTTTAGTGTGTTTAGGTCTCAAACGCCGATTCAAAACCCCGTTTGGACTCAACTCTGCAGTCTAAATAACGATAATACAGTTACCATTTCCAGCTACATAGATATGACTTGCTCTGTAAAATGAAACCAAAACACCCAAACACCCCTGTCGGTTATGGAGATATTTCAATTTTATGGTATTTTGGGTCTCATGGACCCATTTAGAACCCGTTTTAACACAAATTATACATTCTACGAGAACCGCTAAGCAAAGCTTTATATATTCACCTGGGTCGCCACCGACCCGTCGACTTGAGGCCGATCAAGCAGCGGCTGGATATCCATAGATTGAAATGGAAGGTTCTTGGCTTCTGATTACTGTAATATTATAACGAAAGAGTCAACACACACATCATAATTGTGGTAGAGGATCTGAATCATACAGCAGGCGCTTGAAGGCAGACAGCGATGGCGCAGTACCCGTCTCATTCGACAGAGAATTCCATGGCTTAATCACTCGATATCCATAACTATATCGCCCAACGTTAAGCCTCGGTGTTCTACGAGCCTTTAGCCTCAGACTATGTCTGAACATACTGATCGCGCGAAGACAAACAGCCGATCGACATCGTAATCCACATAGCCATGGATTATCTTGTATTCCAATATAAGGTCGGCACGATGTCGACGCGTTTCAAGGGATTGCATACCCAGCTCCCCCGTCATCTGTCCTCATAACCGAAACGTCTTAAAGCTGGAACCAACCGAGTTGCCCTTCGCTGCACTCGCTCTATCCTCCGTATATCCATCTGCTGATGTGGTCGCCATGCAGTCGAAGCATATTCCATGGGCGGACGATATACAGATCGATGTTATGTCCTTGTCGCGACCTTATTATAATGTAACGACGGCTTCAGATCCTCAGTTACTACGACGCCCAGATCTTTTATACCAGTTGCCTCATCAGCATTAGAGATCTGCTGGCTATCCATCATGTACCACCACTTTGGATTCCAGAATTTAAAATGACCACACACAAACTTGCTAACATTGTACACCATATCCCATGTCCAAGCCCACTCCTGGAGCCCATATATAGAGTCTTATAGAGACTTATTTTTCTATAAAACGAGCCCAACTTGACTCAGATCACTACACCAATATCTAATTACAGTAAGTAATGAGATTTTTGGGCCCCATCGTGATCCGACATTTATTGGCCCGGTTTTTCAGGGGAAAGATGTTTGCTAGGACCACAAATAGAGATTCAAAGCTGTTAAATGAGCTATCGCGTGAATCAATTAGAACAGCCAAATTGAGAATTGAGTTATGCGTGCCAACCTAAAAACCCCAACAATGAACACTGTCAAAATTTAATCACTGTCACAGCTAGTAAGAATTCTTTGCTCGTTCCACTCATTATACTCAGAATTCAATAATACATTATATATCAGTGAGTATATAACAGCATTTTTTGCAGGAATCGGAACCGAAATTTGATCAAATAAATAAAGTAAAATTTAAAGAATTAATAGTGAGCAACTTGTTTGTTAGGGTGAACGAGGCCATGAAGGGTTATTTAAACGCTTAAGCATGTTGGTATAATAGTTTCAATTGTAAGTTGAAAATTTATTTATCGCTAAGAGGTGCGGCATGAGGTATAAATGCTAATCTTTGGTTACAAAATTGCTAAATCTTGGTGTATTTTCAATTAATTGTGCGTTTAGAACAAGACGGATTTTGGGGTAGCCGGATATGATGAATGTAGCTTACTTACATGGAAAGCAACAATCTTGCAAATATTTTAATTATAATTTTGTTGGAAATTGTGACATAAGTTTCGCATATTTTCTGCACAGCATTTTGTGTTATTACTACACGATTAAAGGCAAAATTATGCTAGCTGCAAACTTTCCAGCCTGCATCACCAAACCAAAAAGCTAGACGTTTTCAAAATTTCTCAGCCAATGGAGTTAGACTCTGTAAGTCTGTGAAAAAAATCAGGATCAAAATGTGTGTAACAATGTGACATGTATATTGAAATATCGGAATTAACAAAAACACATTTAGCTGTTGCCACAAGATATCTCAGTTTTTCACCAGTGGCTCACGCACAAGTTTTCCACGTGTTAGAAGCCACTAATGTTTCTTCTACATTGCATCTGTATTATTGCTTTCCTATACATTTAATTAAAGAAGGCTCAGCATGCTCACGTTGTGTTGTCAAAATAGGCAGTGAGTACGGACAAGCCACACTCTCCCCGGTTCGCCAGACTGCGAGAATTACATTAGCACTAAACAACTTTCATCAGTGTGAAATACTCTAAAATATTATACGTTGTGGTTTTACGAGTATATGGTAATTAACAGATAACGGAAAATGTGGCAGTTCTTATTTCTAACAAAATACTAAGCAAGAACATTTACCCTATGCTTGAATAACGGCATTTTTGACAAATTCTAGTCTACAGAGTATTTGGAAAATTATAAATATGTTATATACTATTATTGATTAACTAGCGTTATCTATGTGCCTTATAAAATGTTTAGTGGATGTGGAGAAATGTGCCATAGCAAGTTAAAAGAGCCAACCAATGCTATCTGCGCGAACGGAAAGTCAAAATATATATTTCGTTATAAGTTATGCAAGTAGTACCAAGGATACTGATGCAGTTTTGATTTGGTTGGTATATATGTCCTGGTACATAATTAACGACAACAGCTGCACACCATGCGCAGATATTGCGAATGAACTGCTCTACAAAATAAGATCAATAAAGTCAATATAGCTCGAGCGATTGTGCAGATATTGTCGTTTTCGTGCATTTTTGCCCCGACCCTGGTGCGTAAACAATAGCAATACACCCTTTACTGTTCTATAGAGGATGAGTCGCCAGACAAGATCAGGCCAGAAACACATATATAGCTTTATAGGTTACGGGATATTGTTTTAGTGTTTTTTCGGTATAGGGCTAATCAAACATATTTTGACCCAACCCTACAGCGTATAATAGACTATGACAATAGCTGCAGACTATGTATTAAAATATAGCGAATGAACTGCTCAACAAATAAAGAGCTATAACACCGACGCACTACAAAACAACAAAATGCATGAAAAACGCTATAAAATGGAATTACAAGATCCCAAGTGACCTGTGTAAACGGTTAGTTGGAGGAAATTCCCTACAAGGTATTTCCAGTTTCCTCAGGCTGGACTTGTGGGCACCCAAACAGTTTTTAATTAGACTGGTAAAATTTTTTGGTCATTTATAAGAAATGCTGTGGAATTTAAGAATCCTTGGTCATTTTTGACAAAGGCTTAACATCAGTCCCTTTAAAACCATGAAAAAGCTTACCCAGAGATCAATAAAATCTCAAAAGAGATGTTTCTAAAAACAAATATATATAGGTTTTTTGCGATTTTTCTGAAAAACGGGCTTTTGTATCTTCTGCAAGTTCGATTACAGCACATGAAATGTAATTACAGTAGACAACGGCATAACTTTGATTTAAAGTGAGCCAGTGAGAAAACATTTCACATAATACTTGTAAAGGGTTACACGAACCAAATCCCACGTAGGCTGGTGCTTTTAGAACGAACTATGCTTACTCGCACTTGCTAGCTTACAACGTAATCATGATTGGCCGAAATATTACAGTACACTAAAGCATTAATGGGTTCTTGTTTTGGTATCCACTGTCGTCCCTATCTAATGCATTAAAGGCAAGCCGCATAGAGCTACTTTGCAATTAACCGAATTACGCTAGCAATTAGTGAGAAAATCGAACAATGGCTACTCAGCCAAGCGCCGAAGATTCTGTGTATTGATTTACTGTAACAAAATGTTTCATTTCCATAAAGTTCCAGGAAGACTTCAGTATGCAGCGAACATAATTTTACGGTGCCCAAACACGAAACTCCTATTTGAGCGAGGTTTAGCGACGCTTTCAGTTTCCATCGGCAGGATGTCGCGAATTTCTTTTCTTTCCAGATGTCATCAACGTTGGAGTCAGTTTTAATAACAGAGAGTGACTATTGCTTATCAGGCATCGAAACTTCTATCCAGTATGGGAACAAAGAAAACAAAAAAATCCGAACGTCTGAGCTTTTGGCAAACCTGGAAATAATTAGCTGGCGTCTCCAAATAGGAAATTTCGACGGTTTCCCCAGTTCACACCCCCAGGAAAATTTCGGCACCTCCCAGTTCATGCCCCACTAAAATAACCAAATTTTTTCCTGATGGGCTAAAATATGCGAATTTGTCTATATTTTGCCTAATAGTCCACATAAATTTCCCCTACGAAGCTAAATATCACTACAATTTCCCCGTTTTAAGTAAGCATACTTACAATCAGTTGCTAAATTAGTCATTTTTGTTTTCTGACGTTTATAGTACTTTATGGTACCCCTTGATGCACTGGAAGGAATTGCCCTTTCGTATTTTCGGTTCTCCCAGTTTCGAACTGGGCGACATCAAGTCATGCCTTTAGGTATAATTTTGTTAGTTTGAAGAAGCCAGACCAGGTTAAGGCGTGCCTTCAATACAAGTATGACGTGAACAGTACCCCACTAGGACCGACAGTCATTAAAGCAGCTGCACCGTCGGCGTTTTAGAATGATGATGTCGGATTGGAGGATAGCCAGGTCTTATGTTATCGTTCTTTGTGCTTAAAAGCGGTACTACTGATGAACAGGCAAATGACGAGAATCGAAATCCCTTGCGATTTAACCTACCCGCTACATACCTGCCAGATATAGATGTGTCTTCGGTTCATGGCCTTACTTTCGCACGGAAGTCATCGCAGACCATAAGGACGTCGCTTGGTGAAAACGAAAATGACTAATTTAGCAACTGATTGCTCATATACTACTAATCGAGAACGGCATGTCATACATTACACTTTAGGTCACTCAGGGTTACGTTGGCCTGTGCAGATCACGTAGTACTGGGGCAGTATGCTCTCGGAGTCCGCTTCGGGTGTGTATCATTTTTGTCATCGTAAAAATAAAAGATACCGTCAAGGTCTTGTGTAATATAACACTTCACTCGCCCGAGGTGCGCGGTTTGAGTTTCGCATTACTACGGAACTTTCATGAAACCATTCTGCAGGTATCCAGTCGATGCTAAATGCAAATGCTACCTATTCAGTCGAAAATCGGGGCCGCCCACACCTACCGGTCCGCACAGGACCCTCCTAACCAAACCTGACGGCTGTGACTAAAATAGCATGCTCGTATGGAAATGATATCGGCGAAGACGAATATAGCGAGCTATTTGTAACAGCCCAACTTTGTGAGAACCATTTCAAAAAGTCTGGCAGAATATCCGCGGACCGACTGAGCGTGACCTGGTACACTGTCTATATATTGTTGTAATACAGTAAAGAATTGTAATGAGTAAAGGAGCTGTTTGCATAACCATGTTACTGTTCAAATCACGTTTAATTAGCAAGCCGGGTCAAAGGTTCTAGTGATTTCGCGAAAATGCATTAAAAGCGAAATTCGATGTATCGATAGCTGGGATCTTATTTGGCTAAGGTGCGGTACCAAAACAGATGTCACCTCTAGCCTCTAGCGGCCCCTACAGGGATAACTAATAAACGTATCTTAAAATTTATATTTTTATCAGCAGGCTACCAGACAGAGCGAAAGCTAGAACCCGCCCCCTGCAGCCTTGCTCATGTGCACTTATATTCGACCTGAAATTTTATAAATAATTTTTAAGCACCCGAAGATTCGTTTTCTCCTTGTGGATTTTTCTGGCCACATATCTACTCGGCGACCAGCGCGAAGTTCTGTTGTTTTCGTCTCGCTGCCTTTTCGATGTTCTCTCTGTTTGTTTCGCCGCGAGGGTACTATACAGTCATTTCGGCCAGCACGGTTGGTAGCGCGATTCATTGTATGGGCCTGTTATACGTATATAGGCTATTGTGCTCCTGTTTTCTTTCAGTTTCGGAATTTTTGTCGGTTATGCGGCGTTCACGTTATAATATCCCCAACGTTTGGAACCTATGTACCCCACACAGTGTCAGACACATTGTTGACAACAGGGTGTCTTAGAGACCCCCATGTTTATAATAAATTTTTTCAACGGTAGCTAGTTACGCGTATTACCATTTGCCGACAGTGTCAGGCACACCGTGTCTTCTGACAGTTTTATTGACACTATCCGGAATTATTTGAGCAATGTTCATATGGGCTAGATACAAATATGGAGAATTTAGGAAAAACTCCACAGGACAGTTGACTAATAAACCGCATTCGCTACAGACGGTGTCCGTTATAGTTAATTCGCGCCAAATTGGTAGCTAAGGGTGTGTACGACGCTGTCTAAAAATTTAGTAGTTAAGGGTGTGTCGTACACCCTCTTCATTTCATTTACTGTATGGGTGGCACCCTGACTGTCTATACAGTAGGGTCGCGACCACAGGGGTCAAAAGTTCCAAACAGCGGGGACGTTATAACGTGAACGCCGTATTAGAGTGCCTACAAACTGGCATAGCGCGTTTGTATTAAAAAAACTGCATATATTTGTATGTATGTAGAAATATATTTGAAAATTTTAAGCTTAGCTTAAACTTTTGGAGAGCGCAAGGGAGCCAGAAAATAAAGAGGGGGAACACAGAGCGTATAAAAGAGCATATCTATGTTTCATCTGGACCAGACGGCAATAAGTGTCAAACAAAGCGGTTGTCTCTCTGTCTTCCATTTTGTTCTCGTTTTATAGTTCTGTAAGGTTTTCATAGGTTTCCATGTAAAGGTCTTTGTTTTCTCCAGGTCTTCCAAATTTAGATTGAGGCTTCACCTTCCATGCAGCATGGGAGGAAGGATAGGTCCGTGGCGCACCTCGAGGTTTGAATTTTGAGAAAGACGAGTTTGGATCCTAAATAGAATTTTTCCTTTTGACTCCAACGCCAACTGGTTCCCCAGGCCTCTCGCCGAACCCGTGATTGTTGAGCTCGTCGGCAAGGTTGGGTATTGTTCTCGATTGGTAAACTCTTTATTGCACATAGTTTATCGCGTAGCTACTTTAGTGTGTTGGAGATCGGGTGTATAATCTGGTATGCCAACAATATAAACTTTACGGTGGTGTCGTTTTGAGGATAAAATATTTGTACTCGAAGTTCGAAGTAATTGGTTATAATGCAAGCTGGAGTAGGGCTCGAGCCGGGATTGCAGGTCACAATAACGACCCAAGAAGTGAGCCCTCCTATGATCTGGGCAACTCGCATTGGGCACTCTCATTCGTACTCGCCGTTGATACTCAACTGGTCTTTTCTGTCCATGCGGCATGAGGGAAGCCTTGTCGTTGAAGTTGAGCAGCCCAAGCGCTAGCGAGAATCAAGAGGGCATAGCAGTCGCTTCAGTATGGACTGGCATAGGTGAACGACTATACCTGTGGAAAGCGATAGAGCCCATACAGAGCGAAACGGCATCTAAGAGAAATTAGGTGGGGATTTAAGGATAGTAGATTAAAAATGGGGGTTTTACCCCCCTCCCTCCTCCCAGTTGGTGAAGTCAAATTATGTGGCAATTAATGCATGTTTTGGGCCCTCTCCACATATGTGGAGGTGGCGATGAAATGCTGCCGATATCAGAACATATATTGGTAGCATAAATATTATATAATGTTATCATTTATGTGGGTGTGACTCTGGTGGACGTATGGTTCATGCTCAATAATAAGTTAATTCATTCTAATAAATAATTAAACAATGCAAAAAACGTGTTGCTAGGCAAGTTAAACCAGATAGACAAGTTGAATATATATTTGTTCCAGTTGTTACTGATTCACCTAACACTTTATTTAATGATAAAAAAGCTGATTGTTGTCCACGCCCGTGTACACATGTGTCAGACCATTACATTGAAATATCAAATTGAGTTTAACTGAATGACATCATAGCTTTTTGCAAATATTTGGAGATAAAGCTGGTGGAACGAAGATATGTATGATTAAGCTAATCACTGATGGCATCATCATATTTCGATCTGCTTAAAACACAAATAGACTTTAAAGATAAAAATGTGGTTTTGAATAAGGTAACATAAAAAACATATATATTAATGATATGTATAAATATAATAGAATATATATAATTGATATATATCTAAAGCTGTAGTTTAGAATAAATAAATAGATAACGACTATAGTATTGTCATTAGAACTAGGAAGCAATTATTACTTTTATATAGATTTGAAAACGTTTTGTGGTGTGGGGTATATTGAAATCTATGTGGGGGAGAAACATATATGTGGGGTAGAAATACATAATAAAACTATATTGGAAAATGTAATCACATTATTGTTCAGGAATTATGGATGCACAGTGCGTGCATTATAGTGTTATGAAGGTAACATTATACGAGTTTTATGCATAAAAGCTTTTTAAATATTTTATTCAAAATCAGCAAACTTGATAACTATATATTTTCCTCTGCGTGGACTTTATATCTTGGATTAAAATTAACATAGATTACTTAGCTAGTAATTTATAACATAGATAACATACATAGATAATAAGTTTTAGTTACATAGCTAATAATTACTACGTTGTAAATTAATAACATTTCAACTAATAGTCATAAAATAATAAAAATACATATCTCAAGGTTTTCGAGCACGCTCATTTCATTTTTGCTACTTAAATTAAGCTAAGTTACATAGCTAATAATTTATATGTTAGACTGTTGTTTATATAGCTAGTAATTTAGTTATATAGTTAAAAGCTATCTACAGAACAAATCGTGTCCGCAATCAAAAATTACCCCTTTTTAAGAGTTTACTGAAGTATCTCTTAAAAGTAACTAAACTGTAATAGATGTAATAAAGGTTTTACCAGGTCAACATACAAATAGGTTAAATGATACCAGTTGTTGGAAAAACTCTATCGTCTAACATCACCGTTTTTAAGAATTTATTTCAAAATCTCTTAAAAAGAAAATGACAGTCAACGGTAACAAGTACCATTTAAGTCGTTTGTATATGATTAGAATCTCTAAAAAAGATGGTGTCACAAAATCTATTATTGGTTCAATGTGTATTCGCCTGTTTGTATAAGTAGAGCAAGTGCTAGTGTAGTATACAATCCTATATTCATTCTCTTGATTTATGCGTTTGTTTTAAATCTGTTGTAAATAATATTTCAGAGTTAGACATAATAGAATAATTCCTTAAAAGGAATGGCATTTGTATGTGATATATGTAAAATTCAGTTCACTCGTCGTGATCACATGGCGCGCCATAAGAGATCAAGTCACTTAGGTGGTCGTTTCAACTGTGAATGGTGTGGAGTCGTATTCACTCGAAGTGATAATCTCGCGCGACATACCATCAAATTTCACGGCACAAAACCACGCCGTGTGGCAACAGCGGAGCAAGCACTGGTCAATCAATTAGTTCAGCAGGTTGTCTTAGGAAGTAAGTGTCAGATTAGTGACGATAAATATCAACCGTTAACCAAGCAATGACGCGTCGAAGATGTCAACCCAATAAAAATGGAAAGTTGCGAGCAGAGAGCAACGGTGATTTACGAAAACGATGCGGCGAGACTTCTTCAATGGACGAAGCCGCTTAAGGAGTACTTGCAAAGCTACTACATAGTACCCAATAACGTAATCAACGACTTAACAACATTTCTCAAGTAGACTCGACCGTTGTTGGAGGAGCTCATGAATCAACAGCATCGAGGCATCAAGTTGTGGATCAGCGTTCAGGTCGTGCTTTAAAAGTTGGACGGGACCCAGATGACAGCACATTTCAACAATAAAGTACGAATAATATTACCAGGTTCAATCATTAGTGATGTTATTAGGGACATTTTCAACGAATTGGTCAAAAAACTAGAAGATTTCGAGTCGCGTGGATCAGGTTGGGTCCTTCAAGATGTCCGACACGCAGATGTTCACATCAGCACCTACCTTCCCCTCCGTGAATCATCATATCAAGAGCTACCAGATTCGATTCGTAGGAAACATGCTGTTTTAAATGTACAAAATGAAGATAATAACTGCTTTCTAAGGTCAGTTTTGGTTGCACTACACCCACTCGACTTTAAGCAGCATGCAGAGCGTGTCGCAAACTATAAACAATATGAAACGGAGCTAATATGAGTGGAATCAGTTACCCTGTATTGCTACAAGATATTCCTAAATTCGAACGTCAAAACGATATAGCATATAAATGTCTATGGGTTGGGAGACTGTATTATTTACCCGCTCTTCATTTCAACAACTCAAAATCAACGATATATTCACTTACTGTTATACAAACAACATTATTGTCTCGTTAGGAAGCTAGACCCCTACCTTATGATCAGCGGCGACATCGAAGCAGGAAGTTCTTTTGCAAACAGGTGCTTAATTCCTTGTTACAGTCAACAGCAGCGGATCGAAAACCTTCAAAGATGTCGCAATGATCAACCTTCGCGTATCGAAACCACACCACAAAATTCCACGCTTCAGTTTAGTAATCTACATGCAGCGATCACCGTACGTTATCTACGCAGACTTTGAGTATTTATTGCAGAAGGTTGACACATGTAAACCATCTTAATCTGCATCATACACAAATCTTTACCAACATCATGCGCCCGTGGTTACGGACTTGTTGAAGTATTCAGTTGCTGTAACGATTAGATTCACATTGGTAACCCAATTATATATCGTGGTGACGGTACTGTAAAAAAGTTTCTACTTCAAGTTATTGAAATGTCAGAGCAATACTAGCGTCACATGGACAATCAAAAGACAATTATGACGACGGATGAGGATAAGGTCAATCATAGGAATTCATCAACATGCTACTTGTGTGGTGGCATCATGAACAAAGAGGATAAAGCAAAAGATCACTGTCATTTATGTGGTCGTTACCGAGGCGCAGCACATCTTAAATATAATATTGGATACCGTCTCAGTCGTGATGTCACAGTCATATTCCACAACCTACGGCGGTATGACGGACACCTAATTATGCAAGAGCTTGGTGCTGTGTGCAAGGAAGAGGGTCTTGAAATTGAGTGTATTGCGAAGGGAATGGAAGATTACATGTCTTTTTCAATCAAACGCAGATTGAAGAAAAGTAGAAATGAAAACCCCTTTACCATAGATGGAAGAGATAATGGCACACCTTGGGATGAAAACGCTGATAGAATTGACTTTATATTGGGTAACGATGATACTGATGATGATGGTGATGAAATTGGATGGAAGATAAGGTTTATCGACTCATTTCAATTCTTATCATCATCACTTGAAACTCTAGTAGATAATCTCAAAAATAATGGAATAGACAATTTTAAAGCAATGAAGATGGAATTTAAGAATAAAATTGATATCTTGCTTCGCAAAGGTGTGTACCCATACGAATATATGGACAGCAACGATCGGTTCAGTGAACAACAACTACCACCACAAGCAGCATTTTATTCATCACTCAGTGCGTGTGGGATTGCGGATGATGATTATAATCATGCAGTAACAGTGGAGCAAGAGACGAACATTCAAAATCTTGGTCAATGCCACGATTTATACCTCAAAACCGATGTGCTTCTTTGATGTGACGTGTTTTTTAAAATTTTCGGCTATTTGCTACGGAAAAGTATCAACTAGACCCTTCTCACTACATAACGTTACCAAGCTTTGCATGGGACGCATGTTTAAAGCTTACCAATGCAAAGCTAGATCTCATCTCCGACTCGGATATGTACATCTTTTTTGAAGATGGAATTAGGGGTGGTGTTTCGGTAATATCACGCCGTTATGCGAAGGCAAATAACCCCTACGTTGAGGGTTACGACAGGACTGAACCAACACAATACATTATGTATCTCGACGCGAACAATTTATATGGTAGGTCTATAATTGAAAAACTACCATGCAACAAGTTTAAGTGGATGGTGCGCGAAGATATTGATAAAATTAATTGGTCGATGGTGGATTCAGAAGGTGATATTGGCTATGTATTAGAAGCAGATCTTGAGTACCCAGACGACATACACTAACTTCAAAACGACTACCCATTGGCTCCTGAACGACTAAGAGTTAGCAATGACATGCTGTCATCATACTCACGAAATCTCAAGGAGTCACTCAACGTCTCAACTGCAAGCGTAGAAAAACTGGTACCAAACCTCAACAATAAACGAATCTACAAGCTACACTTGCGAAATTTACAATATATGAGTCTCGGAATAAAGCTGAAACAAGCTCACCGTGTTGTGTCATTAACCAATGCGCGTAGATGAAACCGTACATTACATTTAATACCACCATGCGAAAAACAGCAAAAAGTTACTTTGAAAAGGACTTATATAAACTACTCAACAATGCAGCGTTTGGTAAAACAATGGAAAATGTGAGAGCATATGTTGACATCAAATTAGTAACTGATAATCATAAATATGCAAAATTGGTAGCGAACCCTCGCTATACAATGTCATCAATATTTAACGAAGATCTTGTTGCAGTAAAGATGCACCGTAAGACTGTGAAACTATGCAAACCCATATATGTCGGCTTTACTGTGCTCGACCTTTCAAAAACCCTCACTACAATTACATGAAGCGACAATATGGTAACCAATGCACACCTCTTTTCACCGAAAGAGATTCACTTTGCTCCTAAGTAAAAACCAACGATATCTATAAAGATATATTCAATAACCTTGACGTCTTCGATACGAGCTATTACCCAACCGAACACCAACTTCATAACACTATGAACAAGAAAGTACTCGGAATAATGAAAGAAGAAACAGCGGGGATACCAATAGAAGAATTTGTTGGCCTTCGATCGAAAATGTATAGTATTAAATGTGGTGGTGTGGTGAGAAAGAGGGCGAAGGGTATTAAGAAATTTATAGTCTAGAACGATATAAAACACGAAAATTATTATAATACATTATTTAACAATGACAAAAAGAGGCATGAAATGAATATGATTCAAGCAAACAAACATATGTTGAACACGGTAGCTTTAAACAAAACAGGTTTATCAGCATACGATGACAAGCGTTATATTATGGATGATGGTGTGACTTCAAATGCATATGGACATTGTGATATAAAGTTTTTGAATTTATTAGATGGAATGTGTGATGACCATTAAGACAGTAATTGTGTGTTTAATTATATTATGTGCTGTATGTATATTGTACAAATAAATAATAATCTTAAGATCTCGGTGTGCGTGTTCCTTTTATTTTAGCAGATATAGACAACCAGTTAAACATGAAGGAATGTCTTAAAAGGAATATAGTTGTGTTTCAATGGATTGCAATGGATGAGAAGCTGGAAGTAATTTATTACGAACCCACCAACAGTGCAGGGTTTTCCACTGCATCTAAACTATACGCTGAAGCTAGAAAGCGTGGTATTAATGTTACGCTAAGAAAAGTACAAGATTGATTACGTGGTCAGGAAACTTACACTTTACACAAACCTAGAAGGATAAAATTTAAACGTAAACGTACTGTTGTGAAAGGTCTAAATGATTTATTTCAGGCTGATTTAGCTGATATGGGCAACCTAGCATCATATAATGACGGTATAAAATACTTGTTTGTTGTGATTGACTGCTTTTCAAAGTATGCTTGGGTTGTAACCGTTAAGAATAAGATAGCATCTACCATACTAACTGCTTTAAAATCAGTTTTTGAACGAATTCAACCTGAAAACTTTCAAACTGATAACGATAAGGAATTCGTAAATAGTTTAGTTTACGAATACTGCAGGAATAAAGGTATTAATGTATACACAGCAAAGAATAAGGAAAACAAAGCAAGTATTGCTGAGCGTTTTATTATACGAAAATTAAAGGGTAAAATTTATAAATATTTAACAGCAAACAATTCCCGTAGATATATAGATAATCTTCAATCACTAAAAGAGAGTTATAACAATACAGAAAACAGTTATGGTTTCACACCTTCAAAGGTTGATAATGACGATGAAATTCGGGAAAAGTTATTTCCAGCTAGAGACATTGAAGTACGATACAAATTTCAGCTGGGTGATATTGTACGTGTTTCTGTTGAACGACTTCTATTTGAGCGTGGCTTTAATCCACTGTGGTCGCGAGAAATGTTTACAGTTATCGAGCAATTTCCCCATAACCCACCGGTATATCAAATTGTTGAT
The DNA here is from genome assembly GCA_030248225.1 of Trileptium ribeirensis. NCBI lineage: Eukaryota > Metazoa > Nematoda > Enoplea > Enoplida > Thoracostomopsidae > Trileptium > Trileptium ribeirensis. The sequence goes on along the minus strand of JASANE010000138.1, from coordinate 39,991 downwards.
GCTAATAATGAAGTTATACTGGGCAAATTTTATGCACAAGAGTTGCAGAAAGTTAAAACTGCAGATGATACATATAAGATTGAGAAAATTATACGTAAACGCAATACCATAGGGGGTATAGAGTACTTTGTAAAGTAGCTGGAGTACCCCATATCAATGAATTCATGAGTACATGAAAAAGACATTCGACCTATTTGAAGGCATATCTGTATGGATAGAGAGTGGGGTACAACGCGTACCCATGGATATATAATGTCTTAAAAAGATAGAAATGTATCTTCTGTAATCGTTATTTCTCGTCAACAAGAAATCACGAAAACCATGGCAAGCTGTGATAAAATACTATTACCCTTGGAGTTACCATTCACATATGTTGTGAGTGGTCAAACTGGAAGTGGAAAAACAATATGGATTTATAGATTACTCAAACACATGTACTTCGATGATAAGATAGATAAAATTTTGTACTGTTACAGTATTTTTCCAGATATATATGCTAAAATGTTGAATGAAATACCAAAGTTGGAGCTTTATGTAGGTGTGCCCACAGAGTTTCCCACAGGCACAGGACACGTTTTATGTGTATTCGACGATTTGATCATTGAGGCAGCGAACGATAAAAAGCTTGCAGCAGCATTTTCCCCGCATGCGTCATAATAAATTAAGCACAATTTTGTGACCCAAAATTTGTATCATGAAGGTAAATATATGCGAACCTTTACACGAAATGCTCAACACATGGTTTTGTTCCCAAACTTTAGAGATCAGTCAATGATACATACCCTGGGAAAGCAAATGTGGCCTTCCAATCCCCAGTTTCTCTCAAACGCATTTGAACAAGCAACGAAGGAACTGTTTGGGTACTTGTTTCTCGATTTAAAAGCACCAACAGAAAATGTATTGAGAGTACGACAGAATATATTCCCTGATGATGAACACATGTTTGTATATTCTTAAAAAGAATTAGCATTTTTCGTAACTATGAAAATGTCTCGAAATATTGAACATAATTCATTGCGTTACAGTTTCTTTCTGGATCATCGTCTAAAGTTGTGACAGCTGTTATCAAAGTTGCACCCCAATGACTAATTCACGTGTTTGCGGAGATTGTGTATAATTTATTACAAAACAGTAAAACCAAACGCAAAATTCTTAAAAACATCGCAAGTAAACGTATTTCAACTTCTATAAAGAAAAAGTTACTCAAACCCCCCGGTATTGTTAAGCATTTAATTAATTAATTTAACAAACATTATGGCGCGTAATATGGCTGTTGTACCGATTAGTTGATTGGATATAATTAAGAGTGGTGGATTACAACATAAAGAACCAATAAGAAATGAAGTAACCCTTTATGAAACTAGAAAAAAACCAGATTTGTCACTCATGTTTCCTAAAAATTTACGATAAAAAGCTAAATTAATGTTAAGCAATATTAAAGATTTAAAATTGAATGACAATAACATAGTAATCTACCCAGACAAAACCGTTGGTTCCAATATTTTCGATTTAGTCAAATACTTTGTTTCAGATGTAAACTTTTCATCCCCTCGACCTCTTGATTCAGAAAAATTTGAAACACTTCTTAGAGGAGTACCCTTGTCAGCTTTTGGACGAGGAAGAAAAGGTAAAGTAGCTGAGCAGAAAACCAAATCGAGACCACCTTATTCTTAAAAAGACAACAAATCACTTATTTATCAATCATGGAAGTTGTTGTTGTTTGTGACTTGAGCGAACCAGTTGTCGAGTTTCCGACAGAGGTTTGTGCAACTAAGGTAAGAGTGCTGGATATAGGGCTTCCTGAAAAGCATGTAAACATAGAAGGAGGTACCATGGAGTACTTTTCAAACAAATCTTGGAAACAATTTAAGATAGAAAAAGGATACTATACAGTCAATAATCTCATATCATACCTAAACATGTTCAGCCCAAGCATTGAGTTTACAGTTAACCCATGCTGTGATATGGTTAGTGTATATTTGCTAGATAACTCAGAAATAAAATTATTTCCGAAAATTCAGGTGTTGTTTGGCTTTGAAAATGTACATTTAAAAAATGGTAAGCACGTTGGGATCAATGCTTGGATCTTGGAAAGTGCAAACTTACGTTTTTAATGGCTTCATTTGTGAAAGATCGATTGGTCAACGGAAGATATAAACCATTGTTACATGTAATGTCAGCATCAAAAAATAATATGTCGTTAGACATGAATAATTGTATGTTTAAAGTGCTTGGTTTTGAAGTTGTTGATTGTGAATTCGAACTTGTAGAGTTCTTTCACGGAGCGAAAATGGTTATTCGATTGTGGTTTAGTTCTTAAAAAAGGATTGAAACAATATGTCAAAACAACTTAACGCAGTAACACCCTTCTGTTTCAATATGTCAAAACAACTTAACGCAGTAACACAAAATGTAAAGAAGAAAAGTCTTAAAAAGGATCGTAAGAAGAGGAAGAGGAAAAATTGCAAACGTATGCGGCGTTGAAAAACTTAGTTGGCAGCGAAATCAATACCCTGTTCAGCAATCGATAATATCGATACAGTTGGTAGAAGTGTCATGTGAAACAACGTTACCAGGGAAACGGATGATTCATTTCGTTTTAAAATTGGTGAAAGTACTTTTGATTTAGTTGATATATCAGAAATATTTGCATATATTGATTTTCAGATACTTAAAGGTGATGGTAAGGAGATTAAGGACGCAAACCTTAAGTTTACACCATGCAATATGTTTGGTTATGCACTATTCTCATCAGTTTAGATGAAAATCAACGGAGAACGTATAACATTCAACCAAAAGCATCACCCATGGATGACATATGTGTTGTACATGCTACATATGAATGAAGAGCAAAGGAAACAGTATTTGGCAGGATGTCTCTATAAACCCGATCAGACGTATATGTTTGATGACCTACAAGGCAATGAAGGTTCCGTTTATAGGAACGCATTAACTGCAATGTCACAAAAATGTACTTTACTTTCCTATCATTACAGAGGCACATTTCACTCCCACATATCTACCCCCAAAAAGTAGACTAGAATTTAAATTTACACGAATTTCACCATCTCTAATATTGTTGCATGAAAAAGTCAATAAACTTTTAGTTCGAATAAATGATTTCAAACTCTACATACCGACGGCAAGGCTAACAAAACAAGCTCTTGAACACCAAGATAAAATTTTAAATAGCAGTGCTGTGAAATTTCCTAGTATAGGGTATAAAGTTCAAACTCTTTCAGTAAATAAAGGTTTACAAAACGTAGATTGAACAATTTTCGAAGGAACATTACCTCGAAGAATATACATTTGGGGAATAACGCAGGAAGCGTATACTGGTGCAGCAAAGTCAAATTTGTTTAAACTAACTTTACCTGATATGAATAGCTTTACAGTATTTATGAATGATGATCGTTACCCGTGTAATATATCTCTACCGTGTAAAGCTGGTAATGATATGAGGTTGTTTTATGATACATTATATGCGTTAAACAGCAGAACTGAAAACTTAGGTTTGACTGAAGTTGGCTTTAGACAAGGCGCAGGCTATCATATATTTTGTATTGATTTGAGCAAAGATCACAGTAGTGACGCAATTATCTCTCAAACCCACCAGATGGGCAATTGAGATTTTCGATTGATTTTGCGGAAGAGTTGAAAAAGGCTATTGTTATTTTTGCAATGGGGGAATTTACAGCTGAACAACATATTAACTCAAATAAAGAAGTATTTTAGAATAAAATGTCTTAAAAGGTCTAAAGATACATTTGTATCAATCATGGATAAAAAACGTTTTATTACATTATATGCTGTATTACTTATAACAATCGTTGGGGAGACGGTTATATTGTTCTTAAGTGTAAAGTGTAATACATGGAACCCACACAATTGTACGAGAAACCTATGCTTCGACGATTGGACAAACGGTTCAAGTGAAAAGTGGAACCCATCAAACGGTTACGATATTCAATGGATCAACAAAACGTCGTCGAATTTGAATTTTAACGTTCGACTCAAACCACCGAAAAGTCTTAAATGGAGCGCACAAATGGTTTATCTATTTGATGTATTTAAACATTTGTTTATGCACTTATCAATTTCTTATCAACACGGACTTATACTGGTACGATCGGTTGGGATTTATCGCGGATATACTTTCAGCAACCATTATATTGGAGCAAGACCTATGAAACATCTCGCAACATACGATTTGGATAAAGTGCTTCGTCAACAATACGTTAGAATCAATATTCGTGAAACGTATCAATAATGGATCAATATGTACACAATGTATATCTTCAAAACGAAATTGGTTATTGGCAAAATCAGGTGGATGAGTTTCGACGTCAATGTCAAGCTACAGATGATTACATCGATGGACGATCGAAAGAAGAAGAACATTTGATCAATATTAAACGACGACGACAAGCGTTGATCAAGATGGTGGAATTTTTAATGAAGAATGAAAACAATTTTAAACAGTCTTTGTATGAATTATCATTGTCATGCCCTATGCTGTATGTTGAATATTATCATGATATTATTAACTTGTGTAACATGTTTGATTTGAAGTAAAAAGAAAAAACATAATGGTAGCCGATACCGTGCATTCGGTATAAAGCCATCTGATGATTCCCTTGGCAGGGATGAAATGTCTTAAAAAGGATTACATGTATGTGAAATAAAGTCAGCATGAAGCTCCAGTTTAGGGAACATTTTATCAATACACATACACGATAGTATGTGCGTGGAAGTTCACTCCTGATTGGTGACTACGAACGAAATTTACTCAAGACAGTATTTAACGGCGACGAGCATTTTCATCGAACCGACAGTCGTGTGGAACACTTCAAAAGTTTCAACAAAGTAGCTGGATTCCTTGGATTGAACGAAGAACCAGGTCAAATACGTTGTGTCATTACAGAACAAAATACTGTCATAACAGCATATGTATACTCTCAATCAGTTCACGCGAGGAAGAGAAAGTGGAAATTAAAGCAGTTATGTGATTACTGAAGATATTTTATCTGTGTAAATGTATTTTTCCCAATAAAAACGTAGCGGTAGCCTACAGCCGCCTGATGAGGCCCTTGGTACGGCCGAAACGTTTTTAGCCACCATACGTATACATATTAATGACATATTATCTGATCGCCACCTCCACATATATGGAGTGGGCTCAAAATATGCATTAATTGCCACATAATTTGGCTTCACCAACTGGTAGGAGGGAGGGAGGGGGGGTAAAATCCCCATTTTTCATCTACTAAGGATTATTGATGCGCGCACTCAACTGACGGTCAGAGGAAAGGAGTGATCTTGTAACCAGATTATTGAGGAAATAGGGGAGGCGTCTCGCTCTCGAACGAAAGCATGCGTCGACCACCAGCGAGGAGAAGTTTATATATCCTTGAAAAGGTGAAGTCACTCCGCCCTCGGTTTAGATACGTCTATATAAAATTTCTATAAGGGTCCGCCCGCGCTGGGTAACTTATTTACCCTCCTATTGACTTTATCAACTCACTCAAAATACTGCCAATTTAGTAACCACTCGAGTGTTCTTTTAGCTGCACTTTGTAGGCAAGGTATAATTTTCAGAGCAATGTCCGACATTCCTTTCAATCACACAACGTCACGCACCCCACTCCGAATTCCTGTCACCCATTTTTACGTAGGGAAGGGCGTGTGCCTTTGATCGGAAACCTGTATGATGTGGGTTGAGCCTCGGTGACATGAAAGTCCTGCAAGAGAATTGTGGACCTCCTTACGATGGTCAAACATTCTGGGGTGCTTGCTCCGACCGTGCAACAGTGTAGGTTAATATCCGCCCCCTATTAGGCTACCCCTTGTCAAAGAAGCTATTCGGCAAGTGGTGAGGGCCCCGTTAGATGGGCCTTACTAATTTTTTCCTTACCTACTGCTGCCCAAATTTTCCCTTTCTCGTTATCCCAATACTGACCACCGTGTAGGCTTTACTGTTGTCCTGTATCACGCAGACACGCACGAAGGGGGTTCAGGTGCCAGCTCCAGGCTGCTGCTCACCCGACTCTCTGGAAATCACTTCTCTGAAAGACCGCGTTACGTTGTTGGGGTAGGAAAACCCACTAAGAGATCCAGACGATTATAAAATATTGTTTATGTGTAAGTTTACTAGGTCTAGAGATTAGGCGTAGCGCTGAAACGGTATGAACGCTGGGCACGTGCGAGGATCCCACTGGGGGTAGGGTCTCGCACTCGTGTATACATGCATGCATATCTTTTTGCAATAAAAGAAATACTTTTATACTTTATTATGTTATGATAACGGTTGTCGTAAAGCATGGTTGCAGACCGCTGTCGGCGGTATTTAGTAAAATGACTGCAGTGTTCCATCAATTCAAGCGGGAACTAGTAAAGACAAGTAAACATAAGCCCAGTCTAAGAGGTTAGCGAATCCCAGCGAAAATTCTGGAAACCTTGCGACATTACGTTGGAAACTTTAGGAATAATTCAATAAACAGTCTTAGCTTATAAGACCTTCGGCCATATCTAGAATTGTGAAAAGTATAGGCGAGCCTGGTCAATAAGGGCTTAACAAAAAAACACAAAACCAAAACTAAATTTCGATAAGGTATGGGGCCCTGGAAGCAGCTCTCAGGTAACCCTTTAGGCTAACGTATTTTCTATATCGACCCCTACATAAATAAGGCCGAAGTTAGCATTACCAGTCCCTTAACTCTAAGGGAATGGGACGGGCGGCAGAACTCTTGGTGATTTCCGAAGGTTGTTCTTTGAAGGCGCGGCCAGTCTAGGGACTTTCTGGGTGGAGGGGTCAGGTCTGGGGACAGCCTCTCGTGAGAGAACCGCGAGGTAGACGACAGGCCACACAGTGACCTCTCGAAAAACTTACCTTACCTGAAAACAAAGGGACGCCATCCTCGGTGCCAATGGCATGGATCTCTCCGGGTATTAAGAAGCGAATTTGTCATCCCCACCACGTTTTTATTTCCAATCTCAGGGTCACTTCGGGTTCGTGGATTCTATGAGCTACCAGAGTTCGATGCCCTTATAGCCAACACTACCCGGGATACCAAATACACTACAATACTAAAATATAATTGGCACTGGGGCTTAAGCATCCAGTAACACGGAGCAACTTATGTGGAACCTGATAAGATTACCCAATGTTCGTGGGAACTACCAGTGAGCAGGAACCTAAAATAGGACCAAGAAAATGAGGGAAACGCGGGTTGGCATTGCTACCTTTGTGCAGGCCTAACGATTGACCCTCCCTCGGGAGGCCATCATACCACTAGCGCGTTAGCCAAAAGTAGGCATAAGGCTGAACACAATGGAAAACATGCCGGCAGCCTGCCAAGCTAACCGTTTCCCTATGTTAGCATTAAATTCGCCGGGAAGTCGGGGAAGCCTGGTTCGTCTGAGCAAATCCAAGGTGCAACTGGGATCCCTTAGAGCCAGAACTGGTCCTATTCCAATTGAGTACTTAATGACAATTAATCTTTTGAAGCATGGTCAATGTATTCGACGTTGCTTAGTGAGTGCAGCGAGCGTGGGACGTTACAAATAGAAAACTTTATCTATTTCTAATTCCAGTTATACAGAAATTGGCGGAAACCCGAAAAGTATTCTAAAAGGGTAAAAAGTTAACTGCATAGCGAGGATTGAGTCCACAACCAAATGATTGTAACGCTATTACCAATCAGCTACTGACACAACGGTTCAACAGTATTTTCAAATGCTTTATGCAGCTCAATGCTTGTTTAATGAATTTAATATAGAAATATGTTGGTGCTACATAAAAAAATTCGCAAATTCATGCTCAGTGGCTTGCTTTGATATATAATACGGGTTTGTCATCCAAATCCTACAGGGCACCATAAAGGTAAATCAATGTGAGTTCTATATGTATCGATTTCTTTACAGTTTACAGTCACTCAGATTTACATCCAATTAACTAATCCCTTTACAATGAGTATTATCCATATTGTCATTGTAATTCGGCGAGATCGCGTAGAGTACTATCTGTATATACCTACATCTAATTGATCTTAAAATACTACTGCGTAATGTCAATGCAGCATATTCAATTATAGCTGTTTATGACAGCCAATTCCACACTGCCTAGTGCCGTAATGGAATTTACTACTAGTCCCTGATCGCAGGTCCGTCGCCGCTTTTGCAGAGCATTCGACGACAACGCCCGACACTAAAAATTAGGCCTTTTATCGTTTGTGTTAATTGTAACATAATATTAAAAAACATTTTAACTCTCACGAGTTGAGCAGGCTTGTTATGCCATTGCCAAGTAACTCTCGGAAAATCATGTACAATACACAGTAAGACAAAATTCGAAAACAGTATCACAGCCACGCGGTTGTAACAAAAACACGTAGGTTTGGCAAGGTCGGATGTAGCATACCGCACTTTAAGTTAGGACTGGAACAGTGCCGGATTTCCATCTAGGGGGGCCCTACGCAGAACTCGGCCGGGGGGGCCCTTGTAGACTAATAAGATAATAGCCCTTGCAGCTTGACACAATATGATGGATACATGTATTGAGTCACTGTTGAAACGTCCCCGTAAGAAGGCAATGCAAAATTTAGCCGTACTGACCTGACAATGAGAATAAGAATAACAATGACAATGAGAATAATGACAATAAGAATAACAAAAAATAACAAAATAGCCCAGATCTGTTCAAAACTGTTACCTTAGATCGCTACGCGTCTAGACGTCAAGTTCGCGAAATTATGGATGACTTCGTCGCAGTCCAAATTCGTTGTCACGTCGTGCTCGATGGACAACACGGCCAGAGCGTCTAGGCGTTCCTGTGTCATCGTGGATCTCAGACTGTTCTTAATCAGAGCCAAGCGAGAGAAGGATCGTTCAACTCCGCAAACGGTTACAGCCAGGGACATGTAAATCCTCAGCGCGGTCTTAACATTCGGAAATGCTGTCGAAACGAGCGAATCTCCCATCAGGAACGCCAACGCTTCGCGAGGCAACTTGCGACAGGAAGGCGGACGACAGTGCTTTTTGCAGTTATCATCGCACCAAGAGCAAATGTTCTTGCAGGGAAATTTGAAGTTTCGGAACTGTTCGAATTCGTCATAGCAATCGGAGCTGAAGTCGGTCGGATACGCTGAAATCAAATTCTCGACGGACACAATATCCAGTGGCGCTTCAGACGAAAAAGAGAAAAGGCATTTAAATATGTCGTCTAAAGCAGCGTAGGCCTTGCTTCGACGGTCGATAGAGTTCCCCAGTTCGATGGGTCTGACGAAGTATTTAGGTTTCCTGGCACCTCCGCGGCGGCAATTGGCTCTTCTTCGTCTGACTGGCGGCCACCGACGTCAGTGGCCTCCTCTGCGACGGACACCTGTACAGACTGTCCACTGCTGCCTGATGGATAATGCTGGGACCCAGAGCTCCCCGGAATAGGAACAAAACCAAAATCGGTCATGCGCGCAGTTTTCTCGATGACCTCTTGCTGTCGAGCATCCTTTGCTACTTTAAGCTTACGCTTCTCTGCTCCCGATGGATACGCAACAAATTTTCAAGGCATAGTGGTGATAGTGATAGTAAGTAAGTATAATTAAAAATTATAGACTATCGTGTAAAGTGTAACGTCTGAAGCGAGAAACAGAAGACATAATGCATATATATATGGTAACATGGTCACTGTTCTGCTCCAGGCTTCTGAGCCGGGGGCCTCTAAACCGGGTGGGGCCCTATGCAGCTGCGTACCCTACGTACTGGTAAATGCGGCCCTGGACTGGAAACGTTTCAATAGGTCGCCAGTCGCGGTCATCTCGACAGGACTATTCTACGGCTATTTCAGGTAGCTATTAATTGATTTTCACAAGATATAATCCGGCCGGACACGGCGTGAGGCTTAAATGACACAACTGAAACATAATATTGACATGAAACGTCTCACAGTACTATCATCTTTATTTATACAAGCATGTATTGTACCTCTGCTGAAGTTTCATTCATAAAGATGATCCAACAATTCATGTTTATTTCGCTGGAATTTTTAATGGAATTTAACCCCAGTCAGGCATCGCAGGGCGTTTATCGTAGGACGATTCGACAAGAATGTTTGACACTAAATACTGGACTCACAAAACTTTATTAGACCGTATTTTAACTTGATCGAGTATACATTAATAACATACTTTTTTACTTAAACGATGTAAAATATAGTCACAGCTTGTCAGGTGTGACAAAAATGAACTTACTATAGATTAGCTGAGCTTGAATCCGAGCAATATCGGCAAAGCATACGAAGCTTTCAGCCGGAGAGACGTCGCGAAAGGAACATCTTGGTGGTTCTGAGTAGAGATCGTACGGCTGCAGCGAATATAAAGACATTGCGTTATTGTCGATGAGTGGCACTCTCGAAATTTGTCCATTGTGTATCGTTGCATGGGTTCTTAGCTCATACTGCGATAGAAACGATTGTAGCTGGTCAACGTAATAACCTGCTGCATAAACATTGCTATCGGTTGCTAAATTATTATCAATTGTTGCTGTTGGGGACGCAATTTCAGAAAGTAGGCTTGTATTATTGTTACTAGGGGTGTCCGTATTTGAGGACTGAAGTGCGAAAGGGATTACCGGAGGATTAGCGAAAAATGTTGGGCAACTTGCTGCATGACCTAATTCGTACGGTGGCCCAGTAACAATCGTTGTTGTAGCTGTTGTTGTTGTTGTAGTGGGTACATTTTGCGGCGATTGAAATAGAAAATGATGTGAAATTGCATCGTAGAATATGTGGTTGCTATTATTATTATTATTAGAACTGTCATTCGAAGATATTAGGAATGGTCCATTAAGTGACAAATTTAAGTTACTATTCATAATAATTTATTTACGCATCTTTAAAATGGTAAACGATATATATTAACATTAGCAACACATTAACGCTCACTGTTTGTAAACGTGGCAACGCGTTTTACATTGTAGTGATGCGTTGTTATACTATTCGCTTGCTTGGTGGGTTACATTAATGAAGCAAGCAAAAGATTTTTTTTGTAAATCAATGGCTTGCTTGCGCCGCTTGCCCACCTTAAGCCCGGATTCAATTCCTGGTGTCAACTTGAGTTTGTATTACCCTAACTTATTAGTCTTTATTGGTTGACACAATGGTGTTTATTTGTTGTAACAAGAATAACAATATTTAGATTTAATTTTGGCATGTATGTATAAAATATATGCAGTTATCAACCAATAAAATTTTGTTTGTTTGTTTGTACATGGTTTAATAATGAACTATATACTAACATAATGTGCTAATAATATACACGAACTCGGGCATACAAGGGCTAAATATATAAATGTGCAGACTGTATACAATACGCGACAAATCCAAAAAAAAATTTGATAAGAAGGCGGGGCCCAAGCTGGTCTGAATCCTACTTGTCTTATGCAACAACATTTAATAATTTTCATCTTTACAGTTCTCTGTTTAACTTTAAAGACACTTTTTCACAATTGACAAAATATGTTAAAACGTCTAAAGATCAAGTCTAAGTCATAAATTTATCATCGCCTAAACTTTTATTCTTAAAAATGCAATTGTAATCACGGAAATATTCAGAAACAGGTTCAGAAATAACATTTTCTCCTTCGTGTGACTTCCTATAGCTTTGTATAAGTTACACAAATTTGGTGACTAAACGGATTTAGTTTTCTGGTTTGTATTCAATAATAGCTTAACCCTTTCTTTCTTAAAGTACAATCTTCAACATGCTTTTGCATCCATGACGGATTTAAGCGGATTGGTTTGGCACCGAGGTTCACACTCGTACACAAACCACTAGTTATTTAGGATCTGTTGCTCGGTTCCTTGATAAAAGTCAGAGTGTAATGCTTCGTCTGCAAATCATCCGATATCGAAACTAGTTTTCTAGAAGCGCTGTTGTGGAAACTCGCTTAGTTTATAACCGGTTTTAGCATCTTGTTTGAATATTCAAATCATGCTATTGAGAGACTGTAAATACCACGAAGCTCTGCGGGTCAGCAATTCAGTAGACTGTTTCGTTTTATCAGCTAGCGGTCGTAACGAAGACGCTCTGCCCTATCAACTGAAGACTGAAGATTGATTTTTTGATTATTTGATTAGTAAAGAATAACTTTACAATGGTGGACCCGACGTGATTGCTCTCAAAAAAGTGTAATTCCTGCAACACCTTACATTTGTACATCGTCCTCAGTCAGTAAAATCACACCACGTTACAAACATTTTCATCATAATCCACAATTACGTGTGATGTGACTCTTGCGTAACTGACCTCAGAGCTCCGCTCTCAACGATGGGGGTTTTGTAATGCTTCGTGTGCAAATCATCCGATATCGAAACTGGTTTCCTAGAAGCGCTGCTGTGGAAACTCGCTTAGCTTATAACCGGTTTTAGCATCTTGTTTGAATATTCAAATCATGCTATTGTGAGACTATAAATACCACGAAGCTCTGCGGGTCAGCAATTCAGTAGATTGTTTCGTTTTATCAGGTAGCGGTCGTAACGAAGACGCTCTGCCCTATCAACTCAACACTGAAGATTGATTTTTTGATTATTTGATTAGTAAAGAATAACTTTACAAGAGAACAACTCAGGTGCAAACACACGCTGGACGACAAACTTTATGAGCAACACGTTTTGCAATGAACGCTGTCAATATTGTGACGACAACGAGACTTGTTTATGGCTACTTCGCTATCAAATATAAAACGGACACTTTGTGTATCAGAAATAAATAAATAGTACCTATAGTCTCCTTACAGTTAACATATGTTTAAATAGCTTAAAGTAATTGTTAGTTAAAATTTATCAAAACAAGATACGATTTGTGAATCCATCATATACGTATAGTTCAGGCCGTCATTTATCTACATCTAGTATTTGAGGACTTCGATACAATATGTCACATATCGATGACCACAAGGTTATCGTGTGCCACTTCGAAACTCAAATAACAATGTTGATCACCACTGGTTTGACACATGTATAATCTGATATTTTACTAACAATGAAAACAAAACAATCTTGCCTTGTGACAGATATATACATCGTTCAAAGAACACTGCAATGTTTTATAGTTAAAAAAAGTATATCACACAATAATATTTATTGAAAGTTATACTGGAATGACAGGTGTCTCCTTTTCTATGCAGTATTGATTGATATTTTTACAGCATTCGCTTCTGAGATAGTTGGTTGAAATACAAGCTGGCTACCATTGTAACATCTGTCTATTGAAACGATTCAATGACTATCGTCGCTTCACTAAGCAGATGTAAATCTACGCGTTGATATCCTTTTAATAAATATTTTGTGAATATTGGTAACTATAAAATGTTCTAATCATGATTTTCGGTTACAAGTTCAACGAGGGTCTAGAACTCAAGACATATCGCATATCAAATTTACAGTAAAACACTATCACTGTTTGTATCGAACAAGCGAAAAATTCACTTCAAATAATTACTATGTCTAAAACTAGTGAGCAAGGTGAGGGTTATATAAACTAATAATTTTCAAAAACCATTTTGTCTTGAGAAAATATGCTATGCAAGTACCAGGCTGAAGCACCTTTGTCCAATCGTCAGTGAAATCCGCTTATTTTGAAATAGAAAATTATCAACTGTAAAAACCAAAGGAGATAGGACATAAGATCAGTCGGAAGAGAAAGCAGAAAATCGAAAGAAAGATTGCGCACTGAGCCGGCGCGCTTGAAGACTGTGACGTTGTAGCTTGTAGTTTCATCAGAGAACTCTTGTTGTTACCACCTTCAAATCATCCAAATTGTTAAAATGTATGCCATAAAATCATATATATGTGCAAATGACCTGTAGTTCTAAAGCATGGCCATGTACGGTCTCACTGATCATATATCTCACTAAAGACTAAAATATAGCAATTTTGAGCAAAATTAATTCGTATATCGTCAATATCACGTCACTGCGTTTAGCATATTGAAAAAGTAGCAAAAGTAGCAAAAGGCACAACTCATCACACCTAACGCAAGACATTTGCAAGAGTAATCTTTCTTGTACTTATATACAGATATTTGACCAAATCAAAAATTGTTATTTAGTGTAATATAAGCTACGGCGTATAAAATGTTCGGAATAAATATTTACACAACATAGCTTTGGAGCATAGTTGTCGAAGGTCCATCCGCTCAGGAGGTAGATGGTCGGCGCAAAGGGGGCCCTCCGGGGGTGGGGTAGGCCAAAGGAAAATATTTAAATTTTTTATGAACTCAAGATTTTCCCTCTAATTTCCTAAAGGTTTCAAAATTTTTGCCCATATGCGATAAATTTTTCCTAATTTCACCCTTATTGCCAAATTTAGCCAAAATTTTGCCAATTTTCATTCTATGTTTGCCTATTTTTGCTAACATTTTTCCCGGCCTACGTCGCGCAGCTGGTGCGGAGCCTTCAAGTAGGGGACTAGGTTTAACTTGCGAGGGGGGCGTCCTAACCTTAACGGGTATAAGCTCCATACCCTCTTCGGCAGCTATACTTGGGAATTAAGCAAAAAAAGGTATTTTGTTGAAGCTACCTCGCCGCAGGTGCACATAAGAGGCAATATACATTTTTAAGCAAAAGGGCGTTAGAAATTAAAGTCCTGGCAAATATGCACGAAGCTGTACATGAGCCTAGTAAATTTAATGGTGTAAACTTCATAATTTTTTGTTAAATCCGTTCAAATGAGCAAAATTAGACACATCTGCAGTGTTAAATATCACACATTAGCTATGTTACATCTATCTATAATACACGTTGTGTAAATTATTATGTTTAGATTCAAACCAACATAGATTGCGCACAATTCAAATTTATTTGAGGTTCTATGCTTTTGCTATTGCATTTGTTGGAATTCGCAGTCATATCCGTGCATACAGACCTTTGGACACAGCTGGTTATGCTACATCTGACTTGTAACACCTTAAAACCCGACGTACAAACATTTTTACGCACGCTTTTAATCCACATGCTACATTATATTGGATTGGTTGAACAAACAGTCATGCACAACTACTATTTATAGTTAATAGATTTCAAATATCACTCATGAATTTGTATGATATTTCAATATTTCGATATATCTGCATTTGTCTCTGTAATTTCTGCGTTTGTCTCTGTAATCTATAGCTTGGTGAAACCCGCGGTCTCCTGTCCGATGGAGACGAAATCCTCTTCGTGGGCTGATCACAAAGTTGCACTGAAGTCTCACACTGGTGTCCACGACGGCGGTACAATTTAAAGATTTAAAGATATTTTTTCAAACAAAATTACGGACGAAAATATTTAAATTACATAAAATATAAGGAACGTTATACTGAGCGATATACATTACACAGGGATTTGAAATGGTTTTCGCAAACTCACCGTCTGATTGCTGAAGAACTATATAGTTTAGATTGCATCCAAGTTGGCGAAATTTGAACTAAATTCTAATTCGAATCGCCAAGGAATTTTAAAAATTCCATAACAAAATATATAATAGAGTATTTACTATATATTAACACATCTGTATATGTGGGCACAATAATATTATATGTCTATAATTACAACCCACAAGTTCAACGCTTGATCATTTTACAGTCGACAAACAAATCTCAAAATAATAGGATTTCAGATCTCAAATCTCACCTACATAGTGTAGTATAGTATATGTATGTCATTCCTTTCTAAAAATAAATTTATCTGATCTCAGCTATCAAACACGGTTTTACATCATCCACGATAGTGAAAAAATGACATGACAGAAGAATGGTAATGTTAAATATGTATAAAATTGAGTTTCGACGTTCAAAAATTAATTACTAAAAACAACAAATATCACGGAAATAAATATAAAGTTTAGTCAAGTCACTTATACTTTTTTCTTACAAAATGTCAATGATTCTAAAAATAAATTTTACAAAACCGTCAACTTTAATTTCACATCCGAATTTATATATAGTCAGTCAGTACTGCTATATCGAAGAAGCAGCTGCACATACTAAAATCGCAAACGTAGAGTTCAACTATGTACCCTGACACCGAACATTTTCAACGATATATAGCAAGCAATGTCAGAGACTGCATAAAGCTTCATCATTAATATGCAATTATTAACGTTTACATGCACACAAATCTATATTTCGTAAATGTAATCTTGGGCCGAGCTGAGCTGAGGGACGTAATATTATATCGTTAAAAAAAGTCAGCTTCATGCGGTAGGCTCGGGGGGGGAAGCAACCCCTCTCTGGGCTTACTCTTAGGTTTAATCTAATAAAACTCATATATGGATTTTAGGTTAGGTTAAGTCTCTAAGTTTTGGAATAGCGTGTATGAAAGAGGGCACACCTGCGTATAGCTTAAGGCACTTCCTCGCCGTATAATATATATATTCTAATGTATGAGGCCATGTTCTATTGAAAGTTGACACAAAAGAAAAGTAAACAAAACGTCGTCGCGTATTAGTATTATTTTCATTTCAAGTTGAAAAGAATAGCGAAGTAAACGCAAATTTTGTACGTCGAACACTATGTACGTTTGAGACAACAAATATAATTATTTTAACACTATACCAACAATAATATTAACAATATATATAATAGCTGTTCAATTTTAATGTGAAAAACGTTACGTTACGAAGCTAAAAATAAAGCTATTTTTAGAAGCAAATACGGACAGCTAAATGTATTGTATAATATCGTGCTAGAAACGCAACGGCCTATACAACGAAATAGAATATATGCTGCAGTACACAAAGAATTTTTTGTGACACAGTAAAGCTCCCGGACAAAGCGTTTTTCACATAATCGTCTTTTGAATTGCAAATATTAATGTAACAGGACCGTTCTGGCCCGTTACGAGTATCTTGGCATGATTTTGGCATTAAAACCACCTAGAAACAGTAGGGAACTAATTTTTCGAGGAGTAGCGTGTTGCATGCGGCCATGGTTAATTTGTTTATTAGATACGCGTGTTAATACTTTGACAGTTAACCTATGTCATAAAATTTACTGTCTGTAATGCTTTGCTGATTTTCATACTTTTACTGTTTGTAATGATTCGCCAATTTTGATACTTTCACTGTTTGTAATGATTTGTCAATTTTCATACTTTCACTGTTTGTCATGCTTTGCCAATTTCGTATCATGATGTATCATTTCTGTATGATTAACTGCTTGCTATGCCATTGTATGCCTGCTGGGACGAGTGTCATGCGGACTAGTCCGTACACCACAGTGAGTTAAACGCTCAACCCGTTTGGAGTTTGGTTTAAAGGAACTATGCACTCATCTCTAACGTGCCACGCGTGAGCCGAAAAATCAAGCACCCCTGCGATGGAAGGAAATCACTCGGAACTCGACCAGTCGTCACTAAGCACTAAGGTTTCACAGCTATGACCGTCTAGGAATATGAGGTCCATCATTCCCTACGCCCAATCAGTAGGTTTGTAGCGATAGAAACTGAAAGTATCAAGTCTATCTGGTTGAGCTATGTACTAAGTAATGGTCATGGAAAATAACAGGCTGAAGTAAGCTGAAATTCGTAGTACGGTAGATTCCGAGGTTACAGAGAACGACGGATCTCGGGTTAGCCTGACGGCCCGTAACCATCTTAACGGATCATGACCCGGAAATAGCTTGAGTACTTTGATAGAAAATTTTACGGGTTCTCGCTAGAGGTCAAAACTCTCCGGACTATATCAGGACGTCACTATGTACGAACTTTGTTCACAATTGAACAGATAGCCGCTGCTTACGCTAGGTAGGGCTGTCGCGACTGAAAAAGGACTGCTACATTTGTTGCATTTATATCGTATATATTATATGTTTGAATATCAGGCTCACGTGCCTTCCCTCACCATCTTGAACGTTTTTCCTGGGAATATTTCCAGTGAACCGCCTTCCCATCTTATGACTCCGTTGTAACACTCCTCGCAGTGACTGATACAAATTTCCCCTATCGTGCTACATCTCTACTTTCATACGTCACCCCTAAACAGGTGCATGCGACCCCTCATTTTGCTCGTCTAGTCAAGTCCAACGATATGCGTCGGACCTCTGCCTGATCTCCCGTCAACACGGCGCAATCAATTAACGGTGCTCCAGTCTCATCTAATAACCATTAGTAGGCACAAAATGTCCGAGATTTTCCTTTTAACTCCAAAACAGATTAACGGCCACTCATTGTGTTTGTCTCGTCGAGACGCGTCCAAAAATACACGGCGGACTTCCGCCCATTGCCCCGTTAACTCGGGACGACCGACGAAAGCGCCCCCACCACCATTAACACGCTCTCTCTCTAACCGTGATGATTTTAGTGTCCCTCTAACCTCTGCCCTTTAATGGCGAGTCCAACGATACCCGGCGTACATCGCTCCGCCCGACCGTTAGCCCGGGAGAGCCCGCTAAAACGTTACGTACACACATACGTCGGAACCCATATGTGGGTCCCGACCCGATACTACGTCCACCCCCTCGTTCTTCGTCCTGGGACCGAATCTTACCCCAGTCCCTCCAAACACTGTACCGCTTCCCCTCCCATGTCCCTTCTTTTTCTTTCCGTGTCCTCCCTGCCCTTTCGCTTTTCTCATTTTCTTTCTCTGACCGACTTCCTTGGTCAGTTGCTGCTGTTGTTGTTGTCGTCGTTGTTTTGTTTGTTTCTATCGTGCACTTGAGCGACCTTTCTGTCGCTCAGGTCGCCTCTGTGTCTCGTGTGTATCGTTCGTGTTTGTGTGTCTTCAAGCAGTATTGTATGTGTATGTTTGTAATATATTTGTATATATATGTATATATGGACTTACATATGAGGACATGACAAAAAACAGGACGAACGAGGACAATAGTACTAAAATCGTGCTAAATTTATAACTTTTAAGGACGGACTAGACGTGGACACTTGGGAAGGAAGGGGGTTTATTTAGAGGCCTCCCGAGGGTTCCCGCCGTCCCGGACCAGAGTCCCCTTCTCCTTAGGATTCCCTAGGAGGACGCCTCGCCTCTAGCCTCGAGATGGGTTCACTCCCGTCACCGGTTCCCCCTGGGACGTTCAGAAACACCACGCTACAACACCTGGGAAAGTGTCAGAAAGGAATGTTTGGCTTTATCCCACGAGCCGAGATGTAAACGTGCAATGTCTGCATGCCGTCCTGTGAGTTCGAAGAAAAAAATCGAACTTTGAGAAGTTCATGGGTTGTTACGTGGGTGATCGATGGGACCGCTAATTCGTCGAATAATAGGAGTTAAGCTTCAAATATAAGAGTTAGCCAACAAAATTTGATGAATGAGAACATGAAGGCGAGTTTAACCTGATAAATTCCCAGCTTATTCCGACCATTTCTATATATAAGTTGACGTACCGATTTCAAATTTGACAGGTGATTCAATCACTTTCGTGGGACAGTTGGGGAATAACGGACGATTTCGATTGGGTTAGATGCTTAAAGATTTGAGTGATGGGTCTTGGGTAAGAAATTTTAAGCTTCTTACCCAATCGAAATCGTCCGTTATTCCCCAACTGTCCCACGAAAGTGATTGAATCACCTGTCAAATTTGAAATCGGTAAGTCAACTTATATATATAAATTTACTTTTGTTGAACATGGAAATTAGGCAGCTCGATAGAGGTATAGATATGGACGTATATAAATTTACTTTTGTTAAACATGGAAGTTAGGCGGCTCGATAAAGATATATATTGACGCGCTAACAACTACAAAACGGTAGGGTTTTTAGTCCAGCGTTTGTATTACTTAGTTTAAACTAATCATGACATATAAATTTACTTTTGTTAAACATGGAAATTAGGCAGCTCGATAGAGGTATAGATATTGACGCGCTAACAACTATAAAACGGTGAGGTTTAGTCCAGCGTTTGTATTACTTAGTTTAAACTAATCATGACATATAAATATACTTTTGTTGAGCATGGAAATTAGGCGGCTCGATAAAGGATTAGGATTAGGCGGGACGATTTCGATTGGGTAAGAGGCTTAAAGATTTGAGTGATGGGTCTTGGGTTAGAAATTTTAAGCTTCTTGACATAAATTTGAAAATAAAAATGGGACAGGGTTCAAAATTTCAAGAAAATTAGGGTCAAACTTGCAGATGTTTGACCTCCGAGCATTTGCAGGGTTCAAACTTGATGTCGGCGATTTCGATTGACGCCGACTCTTTCTAAAGGGGATCCAGGGTTTACGGTACCTGTCAAAAATAAAATTTGGTGAATTTTCTAATTGGGCTCCCGGGTTTGAACTCAAAAAAGTGGGCGTCAAAAAACGACAGCGATTGTATGGCGATGAAATCGCTATCCTACAATACAGGCAGAAAATTTAAGGTTACGACCAAAGCGTCGACTTGTGGAATCAGTTCGACTTCGGCAGCGCGGAGTTCGGTCGACTTTATTGACCGGCTCCGACGCAAGATTTTCCATGTGTTTTCATGTTAGTTTACTTACTTTGCCGTGCTTTGTAGTTTCGCGTTTGGACTGGAGGTCGATGTTCGGAGGACCGCGTAGACATTCCTCGTCTCGCGAAGGGGGCATGGCTCTTGCCGCGCCGGATCGAAGATCGTAAGTGAGGTTGCGTAGGATAGTCTGGAACTTGGGGGTTGACTTTCCCTAGATGTAACAGTGACAGGCCATTCATTGAAAAATTTGATCGACAGTAGCACAACCTCGTACCCCATAAGTTAGCTTGACATCAATCGTTAGACATTCCGCATTCCCCCACCGACTTGCTACGTTTTTACAAATTCCTTGACAAACCTCCTTAAGTCGAGTTCCGCTGTGGGCGTTGTGGACAATTGCACGGGATGGTAGTAAATTGTAGCAACTGAAGCCGAATTCCTTCTGATTTCCGTGGTTTTAGGTAGGACAACTCAAAACGGACGCTTTTCGTCCATGCTTCATATGACTCGCAGCTCTTGAGATAGGATTATCAAATTTTTCTGAGCCGACCACGGTCAAATTTTCCAATGCATCTGAGCTGAAACAATAGGGACTTGCTTTACTATTTACAGTTATGGTTTACAAATTTACAGCTTAGTTGATTGTTCATGCCGTGTTTGAGCTCGAACAGACGTGAAGATTAGGAACGGAGGACTAGCCTCCGTTGGGCTCTAGGAAGCCCCAAAATTTTGCTTATCCAAACGAGTTAAGAAAATTTGGGAATACAAAAGATTGATCAAGTTCTAAGTACTCCAGCTTGAGATTAAGGTATTTACCACTCCGTAAGGAGCAATTTTCGCAGATTGTCTCGGTTTTGATTATCCGCTTCTACTTCGTAGCGATGTATTGTTCACACATTAATAAAAGCTATAGGTACGTTGAAATCAGACCAGCAGACTCGATAGGCATCCACAACAGATACAGAAACTTCCCTCGAACGACTAACCGAATTAATTCTACGCGACCGACCGCGTTCCCGACGTTATCCGACTAGGCTGGAGGGGCAATGCCCCCAGCCGTTCAAAATTCCGACAGCCCCCATATAGTGCCGCGCGCTAGCAGCCCGAAGGTACGGCGTAGTACCGTCCACCCAAAACTACTCCAATAGAACTATCGAGATTACCCAAGTTCACAGTAATACATCTACATGGCCCACGTTCGGGGCTAACGTCCGAGAAATTGATATTACTAAAATAGTCCGACGGCGTGCCCGAACGCCATCCACTGTTGCTGTCCAATTGCGGAAGGCACGCTCCGTACCCCCGCCTTCAAACAAAATAATATATAATATCCCCCGCCCAATAAAGAAAGCTAACCCCCTCGCTCGAGCCGTTTTGGCCTCAAGTCGAGCAAGTGCAAAACTCCGATTTTACTTCGGAGAGAGTTGGTCGCTGATTTTAGCCTTGTTTTTGTTTTATCCCTAATTGCCCCATTCGGCTATGTACTATGTATGCCCCGATTTAGCTTTTACTCGTCTCTCTCTCTTTTTTGTTTTCAAGTTTTCAGATTAGATCCTGTACGGGGAATTTAAGCCCGCTGCAGAATCACCGGTTTTGACAAGTCGACTACGCACGCCTAGAAGCATCAACTACTGTGTCGATGATAACCCGTCTGCACGATTTCGATAGTGCAGTCGAGCCGCTGTACAACTGCAGCGTAAGTACAACACACTAAGGCAATAGGATAAGTAGTAGAAAGAGACGGGAGAAAAGAACGACAAAAGAGACAAAGGAAAGAGAAAGAAACAAAGAAAAGAAACACCAACCAAAAGTGGAGCAGACGCGTCCGAAGTGAACTGCCTCGTGCTCCAGTTTCCTAAAACGACCCAAACTAGAGAGAATAAACTTAGGAAACGAACCGACAGGGCTGGAGCGCCCGTAGGTCGCGCCCCCACCCCAAAACCCCATGAAATCGGCAAAAGTATCGAAACAAAACTGGACAGCCAGGCTAGCCCTGAGGGCGATACTCGAACGTCGTCCTCATACGCCCCCTCCCCGTCTATCGGTCGCATGATAGCGTAAAAAGCATTTGACCATCGTACGCCACGTACACGCGCCTTCGGTCAGTTGTGTCGTTCGTTGAAATTGAGCCCAAGTAGTCGTAAGCGCCGCGATGCTCCAAAACGATCAGACATGTAAATTCTGTAGGATAAACGGTTAGTGACACATAGGAGCGCCCCATACCTAGCTTTGTATCGAGTATCGACAGAACTTTGATTTTGTGTTGCTTGCATAGGACTCGCCTGGTCAAGCCCTGTCGTACTTTTCTCCGTTCACCTTGTCATTCGTCACTCCCCGCACTCAACGAGTCATGATTTGGAGTTGCGCACCGTAAGGAAGCATTCTTCGAAGCACTTTAGGGCCCTTGTTTTTCGCGTCCCATAGCTGAGGAGAGTCCCTGAAATTGAGCGTGAGCAAGGACAAGAGCCCCTAGTCCGCGAATATGCGGATATCTGCATGCTCTGCCCCGTCGTCTCGTATCGACACCCCATTCCCCGTCGTTTACTGAACCCATGCGACCGCAGCGAGTCATTGTGAGCGTTCCCAACACGATGAGGATAGTAGCCTGCATTGCTAACCGACCGAGGACACTCGTCGCCAAACGTAACTATTAAATCATTGAATAAACTTTGTATAGACATCACCGAGTACCGTGTTAATCAATACCGAGGCGCTAGGAGTACCAGGAATTCGTCCGCTTGGACGTGTCGGCCCGGCGCGCCATGGCTTGCGAACGAGAATGTCCCAAGCACTGAAGAGCACGGCCTTCTGCTAATATTGTTTGGTTACCGGAGACCGAGGAGGTCATAGTAAATGTCATCGAAGCTCAAAATTGTTAACCATTTGAACTGAAAAGCTTCCTATCAACCTTTTTATCATGTCGCGCTCCAGAAAGAGTATAAATTTCATAGTCAAATTATTGCTTCCTAGCTTAAACTCGTTAAGGAAAACAGGCCACGCCGTAGAACATCCGACATTAAACTCTCAGGGCTCGTCGGAACCCTGTAGGAGCCACCCAACGAGGTCAAACCTTATTCAAGAGAAATTGGGCTTCAATTTCCTAAAGCACTTTTCGAACTCGTTCTAATTTACACGCAACTAAATTGAATTAAACAACTTCCGATGAGACTAGGATAGGGAACGACGGCCAAGCATCATGACCTGGGAGCAGGTGTCGGTGCTAGCCTCCCTGTGGGACCTCAGTAGTAATGCCAGAAATTAGACACGTGCGCAACCAATCGAACACACCCCGTGAAGCGCGCCTGCGGCCTGCTAAGCTCCGTAGCTTCTTGAGTCTGACCAAGAATAGGGTTAAAATTCTGAAATTTTCGGTCCACCTTGAGGTTACGATAGCCGGGGTCGTTTGGGTATGGTGTTAGGATGTTGCGCCATCCAGCTGCGTCCCGTTATTACATTAAGGTTAAACCACAATGCAACTGAAGAAGACTTTGAGATACTTTGCGGGATGAAGGCGTTGTAACAAACACAGAACGCGTTGGCTAAAGTTCACGAACGTTCGATAACAGTCGCGAACGTTCGCTAAAATGAACATTACGAACGTGCGTCCGAGAACGGTAGCAGTGCCTGGAAAAATTGGTCAGATCGAAACCGGCCTTAGAAATCGCAACCCTTACAGTCCCTTTATCAAGTCGTTTGACATAAGCCGATCTGAGGGAACATAATCGAACATCGATTTGAGAAAAATTAAACTTTAAAAAAGTGGAACTGTATCGTAAACAGATACCAAGTGACTATGTTTTAGTGCAGATTCTTTGAAAATGAGCTACAGGCAAAATTTAAGCCTTTAAATTCTTGGAGCAGAGATAACAACAGCATACCCATGACTCAGTTGAACAGCTTTGCGTTGCAATACATTTATCTCAAAATAACAAAGCACAAGCAATATTTAAAAAAACAAACCGAACCGCGTCGTATCCCCGGAAATTTCAATTTAAAATACAAAGAAATCCACAGTTCTGCCAACGATGGACTATCAGAAACGCGTGATAAGATTATAGATTAAACTTGCTGTAAAGAAGAGTAAACTTTTTAGAAGTCGGTGTAGAAACAAACGCTGAATGCCTTCAACATAACACCTAAAATCCACATCGGACTACAGCACAACGTGACGTAAAAAAGAGTCAGACCCACCAAACCAAGGCCGCATTTATAATTTCAACTTAGCGTTTAGATTTAAGATCAAAAACTTTTTAATTAATAAACAAAGCCTCGTGTAACAAATCAATTTGAATCAAACTTGATGTAGGATAAAATAGACTTTGCTGGCAAAAAAAACTGTGAAACGTAATGCAAATACGATGCCAACAATGATAACGCGATCCAGCTGACAAGCGGCATCATCAGTGTCAAATAATCAATATTGTTCGTGTCCGTTGCGCACAATTTCCGAAATCACTTTCAGTCATAACTAAAAAGATAAATAATACAATATTAACGGTAGGAAACGGACTATTCACAGTGCTGAAAACAAGCCTGTGAGCTAATATGATAAAGTATAAGGTGAAAACAGTAACATGGACACTATTAATAAATATTTCAAACTAATTTGTATATATATTGCCTCGTATATCCATATCTCTTCTTCATATTAACAACACTGTCTCACCACTATGTGCCGACACAGCACATGTTGCTATCATATTTCATTTATGACCAACTACCGTTTTGCTTTTAGTGCCTTAAATTCGAAAAAAATGCGCAATTTTTGTATCAAGTCGGCTACATTTTAGAAAAGAAGAGTAACTCATTGTAACTAATTTGTACTCTTACTGCTTTTGGCTGCGTTCAAGCTAAAGGTACGACGGCGGTGGTATAAACAAATTTCTAATAACTTCATTTTAGAAAAGAAGAGTAACTCATTGTAACTAATTTGTACTCTTACTGCTTTTGGCTGCGTTCAAGCTAAAGGTACGACGGCGGTGGTATAAACAAATTTCTAATAACTTCATTTTAGAAAAGAAGAGTAACTCATTGTAACTAATTTGTACTCTTACTGCTTTTGGCTGCGTTCAAGCTAAAGGTACGACGGCGGTGGTATAAACAAATTTCTAATAACTTCATTTTAGAAAAGAAGAGTAACTCATTGTAACTAATTTGTACTCTTACTGCTTTTGGCTGCGTTCAAGCTAAAGGTACGACGGCGGTGGTATAAACAAATTTCTAATAACTTCATTTTAGAAAAGAAGAGTAACTCATTGTAACTAATTTGTACTCTTACTGCTTTTGGCTGCGTTCAAGCTAAAGGTACGACGGCGGTGGTATAAACAAATTTCTAATAACTTCATTTTAGAAAAGAAGAGTAACTCATTGTAACTAATTTGTACTCTTACTGCTTTTGGCTGCGTTCAAGCTAAAGGTACGACGGCGGTGGTATAAACAAATTTCTAATAACTTCATTTTAGAAAAGAAGAGTAACTCATTGTAACTAATTTGTACTCTTACTGCTTTTGGCTGCGTTCAAGCTAAAGGTACGACGGCGGTGGTATAAACAAATTTCTAATAACTTCATTTTAGAAAAGAAGAGTAACTCATTGTAACTAATTTGTACTCTTACTGCTTTTGGCTGCGTTCAAGCTAAAGGTACGACGGCGGTGGTATAAACAAATTTCTAATAACTTCATTTTAGAAAAGAAGAGTAACTCATTGTAACTAATTTGTACTCTTACTGCTTTTGGCTGCGTTCAAGCTAAAGGTACGACGGCGGTGGTATAAACAAATTTCTAATAACTTCATTTTAGAAAAGAAGAGTAACTCATTGTAACTAATTTGTACTCTTACTGCTTTTGGCTGCGTTCAAGCTAAAGGTACGACGGCGGTGGTATAAACAAATTTCTAATAACTTCATTTTAGAAAAGAAGAGTAACTCATTGTAACTAATTTGTACTTTTACTGCTTTTGGCTGCGTTCAAGCTAAAGGTACGACGGCGGTGGTATAAACAAATTTCTAATAACTTCATTTTAGAAAAGAAGAGTAACTCATTGTAACTAAGTTTTACTCTTACTGCTTTTGGCTGCGTTCAAGCTAAAGGTACGACAGCGGTGGTATAAACAAATTTCTAATAACTTCATTTTAGAAAAGAAGAGTAACTCATTGTAACTAATTTGTACTCTTACTGCTTTTGGCTGCGTTCAAGCTAAAGGTACGACGGCGGTGGTATAAACAAATTTCTAATAACTTCATTTTAGAAAAGAAGAGTAACTCATTGTAACTAATTTGTACTCTTACTGCTTTTGGCTGCGTTCAAGCTAAAGGTACGACGGCGGTGGTATAAACAAATTTCTAATAACTTTCTAATTAATATCTTTTATATCACGTAGAAATTAATATATTGTCAAATTGATTACACAGCCAAGCAGGACCATCTCGAATCGTGGGTTTGTTTTTGATCTTTTTGTTTCGTAGTTTCAAATCCTAAACTCTAATTTTTATGAGAGACGGAATTCGTCAACCGTGGCGCTTAGTGTATTTATACCTCTAACATTTTGTTACCGTTATGCCTATTTTTCAAGCCCTGCTCTTAGGTACTTTTCGGAAAAAAGCGAAACTTGAATATATTCTAAAATGGGTCAAAAAGAATCAACTTAAACATCAATATGTATATGCTAGGTTTCCGATATTAATCCCGTAATTACGAAACCAGAAAATCTCAAAAATAAAATGAATTTATTCTAGTCTAATCATACTGTCTATTTATTTCTATGTCTAGTATGCATAACTGAAACAATTTATGTTACTCCTATTAACACAGTTTTTTAAAAGCATATTTCGACTTACTAAGTTTCGTAAGCTTATCGAAATCAAATGCGCAGCTAACGTTCGATTAATTTGCTTTCACAATGTAAATTAGCAAAATTTTGTTTAGCGCTTAGAACTTTAGAGCGTATTAAGGGATGTAGGTAAATTGTTGTTGGATGTTATTAATGTTCTTTGCATATGGACGAGCACACTTTTATGTATCGTTGCCGCTTTCGGTAGCTGTTAAACAATCCCTATTTTATGACCAGTAGGTAGCCAAAATTTGCATTTATAGTCTGAAGCACAGCACTGGGCAACCAGTTTGACTTAAATTTACACAGTGGATATAAAGTTAGGTCTTATGTCAGCGATGCTGACATAGTCTTTATAACACCTGGAAAAAATAGGCTGAAACCCATATTTTGACCCAAAATTATCTCTTAATTTTCGGTCAGTGAGAGTATTTGTGTCAAGTTTTCACTGCGTTTATGGTTAGGTGTCATATTATAAGTAATGGATGATTGTACGGCTATATACGAAGGAATCTTTGAGTAAAGTCAGCCCACATTTCATCCAGCTACCATGTTTATGGCTGCCCCTGTTTGACTCTACGCAAAACACGTATATATTCCTAACTAAACTATCATCCTACTTACATAGAATTTATAAAATCAGCAATCATTAATTGCCATTATACATCACGGATCGCTGCTAGTTTTGTCCCTGCCGTTGACAAATAATCCGCGTCAGTCGCTAGGAGATTGTCGCCAATAGTACCAATTGAATAGTTGTCTGCCACAAAGCTGAAATTCAGCGTAAACTGATTAATGAAAAAATAATTCGCACATCATTGCAGCCTATTGTAAATACAGAAGTAATATATATATATTTAAGTTCTTTATAATTCGGAACCAACAAGCAGTCAAATCATTGCGGCAGATATATTTAAGCTCTTCATCATTATTGTGATTTTACTTTGCATTATAAGTTTGTTTTATGCAATAAATTCAATTTATTATTCAATGAGCATATCAATGCTATGTGCGTTGCCGACAATGAATCTTACGCATTCTGGATGTTTTTACAATTTAATCATGCTAAATCTATTTATATATATCACCACAGCTTTTAGATTCTGACTTTGAACTAAATAGTGTTTGATAGACGATTTTTGACTCTTGGACAATCTGCAACGTTTGGAAGGCGGTTTAATAAAAGCGATCATCGTTTTGGAACACGCTATAGTGAAATGACCAATAATTGAAAACCTCAGGAGACTTAGAATGCAGGGAAATTACTATACATTGAAGAGTCGGTGACGATGCAAAACATAGCCTTTTAAATTGAAGGAAAAATTGTTAAGCCTTATACTTCATCGTAATGTCGTTTGCCGTCATTAAAAGATGCCAGCTCACAAATTAACTTCTGCTGCTGCTTCACAAATATTTACAGCATGCTTAATGTAGACACTGTATAATTAAGTAATATTCTGATTCAATGGTCATCAAGCCAAAAGACGGCTTTTGGATCCTGTTTTAATACTTTCAAATTACAAATTTTTGCTTGGACCAGCTTCGGTAGGCTGTTAATTGTTGACTGAACCTACCTAATTTGTAATATTTTGTTGCTGTTAACAAATAATCAAAAGATTTCATTGTTGCTTTAACATCGATCACTAGCGTTACTACGTAATTGCTCTTGTTGCTTATAATTATAGTACTTCATTGATTTATCGCATTCTTATACGGTTTATGCGTATGTATTTATTTATGTAGCACAATGATATTATATTCAAGTTAATATGATATTTTATTATATATATGATATTATATGATATTATATGATAATTATACCGAAGACTTCAGCTATCAACGAGTGCAGCGCGGCAAATACATTCGCCGCCGAAGTACGGATTGTTCAAAACATCACTGTGACAAAACCAATGTAAGAACGCCACTGCCTTGGGCTAATCACAATATATATGTCAAAATACACGGGCTTACAGTCGAAAATTTCTGCAACGAACACCACATAATGTTCTATTGATTGATCGCAATCGAGGTAATAATAGACACACACTATTTTTAAGTTTGCCTACCGTCATATAGATTAATTTTGTCAAAGCCATTAGACTGTGACGTTGCTTTCAGTTCATATCAGCGTCTGTATTAATAGCTTAATGATATTTTGGACGTATCAACTGTGATCATGAAAGTGTTTTACAAATCAGATCGCTGGAGTTTGTATACCACGCGAAATTGTATCATAACAAATGTCTAGGATTTATCTCACCGGATTTTGTGAATTTTTTCGTTATCTGAAACGTTAAATTAATCAAGTTTACAGTCTAAATTATAAGTTTCGGCGAAAGCATTTCTTTTCTACCACTACGGAACGAAGAAAATTGATCCAAGGCTATAGTTCATTTTTGGTTATAAAACCTTACTGTATAAACTACTTTAAAAATCTCAAGGACTTTTGGTATTGGATATATTGTGAAGTACGATATTCCTAACATAGTTATTTCACTCTTTGTCTGATGCTTAGGTTGAAATTCTTGAAAATTAATAAACACAGTCCGCTCAAAAGGTCGATATTGTTAATTTTATATTATACGTAATAATCAAAAAAGTTAAGCTCAGACAACGGAAATTTTATGTATAAAGGATTATACGTTATTCAATTTCTAACAAGTGTCACAAATAGAGGAACGCTGGCGAGTTAGTGAATAGACAGCTGGCAAGCATAGGTGCAGCCGGAAGCCTCTCCACTTATCAAATTGCCATTTATCTCATTCGTGAATGTCGAAGTTTCTGAAACTTCAGCACTAAACGTATTTTTGTGATGGTACTACAGTAAAATTTCAACCTATTGACTCTTGAATTTGTTTTCTCGAAATTTAGTCAAATAAAAAAATTGGTGAAAAATACATGTCATCAGAAGTATTTTTTCGCCGATTACTACAGTGACACCCTTCTTTTAAGAAAATGTATATCTTTATTTAAAACGTTAAGCCTCTGCATGGACATGCTTTCTAGCATCCAATTTCATTTGTTTGCGGTTTGAACGTTCTTTCATATGTTGCTGTCAATTTGGAATATAGCTTGTCCTGCCGCAATTGTACGCGGTTATCGTGTGTAGGACATCGAAATACCGTAGCAGATATTTTGACAATATTTTAGCATATCGCATGAACAATAGAAGTTTCGGACAAATGTGATTACTTAGAATACATGGCACGACGGACAATTTTCGTCGTTACGATATCAAAAGTTTAGTGTGAATTTTTGAAGTACTAAGTGTTACAAAATATAAACATAATGAGGCGTTCACGTTATAATGTCCCCACTATTTGGAACCTTTGGCCCCCTGTAGTAGTAACTCTACCGTATAGACAGTCAGGGTCACA
Source organism: Trileptium ribeirensis (assembly GCA_030248225.1). Classification (NCBI taxonomy): domain Eukaryota; kingdom Metazoa; phylum Nematoda; class Enoplea; order Enoplida; family Thoracostomopsidae; genus Trileptium; species Trileptium ribeirensis. Next base: position 9,368 of record JASANE010000138.1, on the reverse strand, counting down.
CACATACCGTAAATAAATTGCCGACGATATACGACATACCCCTAGCTACTACATTTTTTGTTTACAGTGTCGTACACACCCTTAGCTACCAATTTGGCGCGAATTAACTGTAACTGACACCGTGTGTATGTAGTGCGGTGTATTAGTCAACTGCGTTGCGTATTTTTAAAAAAAATCTTGATATACATGTCTAGACTATATGTTGATGAGACAATGCAGCAGACCGTCTATGAAAAAAATTATAAAAACATGGGGTGTCTAAGACACTCAGCTGTCAACAGTGTGCTTGACACTGTGTGGTGTACTTAGGTTCCAAAAGTTGGGGACATTTTAACGTGAACGCCGCATAAGACTGTCCGATGACGAAATAACTGCACAAAAACTCCATCGGTGAGCTTGTGTTATTGATCTTCAGGATCTTTGATTGAAGCTAATGAAGCCATTCTGGCGATGAAATATTTGAAGTTTAATTTTAGCGCATGTGCAATGGTGTTGTTGATATAACGCTGGAGTTGGCCCAAAAGGTATTTTTATTTATTTTTTACTTCAAATTTAATAATTAGAATATTTGATCTAAAACAATTCTACCGTCATCATCTCTTAAGCACGTTAATACTGCATGACTGCAACGTTTTTTTCATTTTATAGGTGTATGCCTTGACCCTGCAAATATCGAATTTCTACGACGACTTTCGGTACAAATTCCTTCGTTGAAGTTATGATTGGCAAACCATTTAAAAGAGTTTCGATGTTGCATGCTGATGGTGAACAAATTATGAAATCATACAGGTGCGACATCAAAACCTCGATCGAGCACGAAATTGAATAACAAATCAATAAAATGAGGATGTGCGATTAGTGGAACTATTTGGGGCGATGTGCTCATCATCAATCCAAAGCGAAATGGTCTTAAACAGATAAATACGTAAAGTACAAGCACCGATTGAGAATAATATAGCACAATCGATAAATATATAATAATATTATATCATAGCATCTGTTATGTTATGTTACTTTAATATTATGTTTTGTGTAGAATGCATCTTCAAAAGTGCATGCATACATCAAACATTTTGCTCATAATTTGAGATCGAGATTTTAGTTCAAATATTCATCAAAACTTGATCAAAATTAAATGTAAATTTATAACGGAGAAATGTTACAAATAATATTTGAAAACATGCGACCAAAATCTGGGCACACACTTTTAAACCATATTTCTGTAGATTTGAAAACTGGGACACTTTTTACAGTCCTTGAATTTTTCTCAGCAAATAGAATTTAGGTAATGGATATAAGCAGGTGATCAGGTTTCGATGGTTGCGGTTATACATTTGGCCTTTACTCTTTTTAGGAAATATCTAATAGTTTTTTGCTAACAAGTCGTCGTACTATACTATTTACCAGGTATTGATCGAGCCTTTAAGGAAGGGGCCGCATAATAATGCTGTGCAAACGCACGACGCATGGAAAACTCGGAAGGCAGCTCGCTAAGCAATATGCGCCTAGGCAATTGTGTCAGTATGCGAAGTAGCGTTTCTAAAAATACGTTTAACGCAATTTCGTTCAATTATGTCCTTTCTTGTATGTACGTCTTTTCCGGCGTTTACTGCTATAGCTCTAGTTTCAATAATAAATAAAACAATCATCTATAATATTACCCATCAGCGACATTTGTGAATCTTACAAATGCAAGATAACTGAGATAACGCGGCAGACATTATGTGTAAAACATATTACAATTATATATTAAGTTAATATATAATTGTAATATATATGTTAATATTATTCAGTATAACTTTTATATAGCTACTAATAAATAATATATAATAATATATTGTGCCAATAAACTTAAAATTAATATATATTATAATTTAATATATTGTTGTAATACAATGTAATATTGTATATATAGGATATTCAATATTAAAATATGTATTATGTATACGATAATAAAATGCAGTGATTATATTTATTAAAATATTTAATAAAAATGTTAAATAAGTATTTGCTTGTTTATAGTTGAAGATATTTAATCTATATTTTAATATACTTTAATAAATTTTATATCAAATATATCAAAAACATTTTAATATATTTAGTGTATTTGCGATATATTAAAATATGTTTTACTATTATTACTAAATATATTAAAATATTTAATTTTAATCTATATAAAACACTATAATATTTAATGTGCAATATTTTAATGAAATATTAAGCATTATACTGGTTGATATTGATCGTAAAAACATTGGTAAGTGATTTTACCAATTTTTAATATATAAAATGAAATATGTGCAATATTTAATGTGCAATATTTTAATGAAATATTAAGCATTATTCTAGTTGATATTGATCGTAAAACATTGGTAAGTTTTGTATTTTAATGAAATATTAAGCATTATTCTGGTTGATATTGATCGTAAAAACATTGGTAAGTTTTGTATTTTAATGAAATATTAAGCATTATTCTGGTTGATATTGATCGTAAAAACATTGGTAAGTTTTGTATTTTAATGAAATATTAAGCATTATTCTGGTTGATATTGATCGTAAAAACATTGGTAAGTTTTGTATTTTAATGAAATATTAAGCCATATTCTAGTTGATATTGATCGTAAAACATTGGTAAGTTTTGTATTTTAATGAAATATTAAGCATTATTCTGGTTGATATTGATCGTAAAAACATTGGTAAGTTTTGTATTTTAATGAAATATTAAGCATTATTCTAGTTGATATTGATCGTAAAACATTGGTAAGTTTTGTATTTTAATGAAATATTAAGCATTATTCTGGTTGGTAGTGATAGTAAAACATTGGTAAGTTTTATTTTTAATAAATATTAAGCATTATTCTGGTTGATATTGATAAGTTAAAACATTTGTAAGTTTTGTATTTTAATGAAATAGTTCTATTCTGGTTGATATTGATAGTAAAAACATTGGTAAGTTTTGTATTTTAATGAAATATTAAGCATTATTCTGGTTGATATTGATCGTAAAAACATTGGTAAGTTTTGTATTTTAATGAAATATTAAGCATTATTCTAGTTGATATTGATCGTAAAACATTGGTAAGTTTTGTATTTTAATGAAATATTAAGCATTATTCTAGTTGATATTGATCGTAAAACATTGGTAAGTTTTGTATTTTAATGAAATATTAAGCATTATTCTGGTTGATATTGATCATAAAAACATTGGTAAGTTTTATATTTAATGAAATATTAAGCATTATTCTTAGTTGATATTGATCGTAAAACATTGGTAAGTTTTGTATTTTAATGAAATATTAAGCATTATTCTAGTTGATATTGATCGTAAAACATTGGTAAGTTTTGTATTTTAATGAAATATTAAGCATTATTCTGGTTGATATTGATCGTAAAAACATTGGTAAGTTTTGTATTTTAATGAAATATTAAGCATTATTCTGGTTGGTATTGATCGTAAATACATTGGTAAGTTTTGTTTTTTAATGAAATATTAAGCATTATTCTAGTTGATATTGATCGTAAAACATTGGTAAGTTTTGTATTTTAATGAAATATTAAGCATTATTCTGGTTGGTATTGATCGTAAAAACATTGGTAAGTTTCGTATTTTAATGAAATATAAGCATTATTCTAGTTGATATTGATCGTAAAACATTGGTAAGTTTTGTATTTTAATGAAATATTAACACACCACGCTCTAAACTGTTCCTTTTTCTAACGTTATAACGCAGCCCCTAAGGGTTAATTGGGCCCCCCATAACTTTGTACATTTCAATAAAATACACACCCGTAGATTTCTCTCATCAAATGGAGTCGAACGGTAACCAACATGACCATATTCCGAAGAAAAAAATTTTTGGGTTCCCAAGGGGGGACCATTGGGACCTCAAAAATTAAAAAATTTTTTTCAGGGATGTGGATAAAATGAGTATTTTCTGAATCGCCTCATCAAGCTGAATCGATTGATACCAAAATCAGCTCGTATCTTCAAAATTGACGAAATTCGGGCTGGGGGGGGGCTAAAATAAAAGGCCCGAAACTTCTTTATCTGTAACTGCGTTTTTATCTCAACTTAATATCGTCATTTAGATTTTTTACTTGATATGAAACAAACTATATTATTGCTACTTTTTATGATTAGGTGATGTCAATCTAATAGTCCATATTACCATGGCTGACACCCTAAATAGCCCTAGTTTTGAAGATACGGTCAAATTTCAATCGGTTAACTGAAACTAAGTTACGGAGCCGTTACTTGATGAATTCTGAGTAGAGGGTGAAACGAGCGTATATTTAAAATGATTATAGCAGTGTCTTGCAGTAATCATAGGCATGTGCAGCAGAAGAGAAGGGCTAAGCCATACATGCCGATTTACTTTCATGCCTGGGGGTAGACCCCACAGGGTGGTGGTGGCAGCCATCCCAGCGGCGTAAACCCCTCCCTCCCACCCAAGCCGGCAAAACTTCTCTAAGGGGGGTCGGTGCCGAGGATGTTTTTGGGTCGCCGGTGCCATATTTTCGATTGCGAGTTCACTGTCCTTCGCGGGAGGGCTGTGAACCCGATCCCAAGAGGGTAGCCTCCTTGGCTTTTCGGTCTCGGGGAGGGTTACCCTCTGCCGGCATGTATCAACTTCTTCGGTCACCTACAGGAACTTATAACAGCGTTCATTATAACAATATTAAACGTTAATGTCACGTCAAAATTATAATAATAAAAACAACGTAATAAGAATAGCGGGTAACGTGAACAATATCGCTATCGCTGGCTAGCAGCCAAGCTATGGTTACACTATATAAAGTTAATATACTTATGTCCTGAAATGTTGATCAGTGCGAACATAACTGTGACGACACGATATGATGATGTCATGCAATGCTCAGCTGCATTATGTATTAAGGGTAACCGAAAAGTTGGTAATCATAAAATCGTATAACATAGTATATAACATATAGTATAACAAGTTGTATTTTATCGTTACAAAACAGTTATACTATAACTTTATAAACAGTTATACTAAACTATGTAGTGTACACTTTATAAATATACTGATATTGTTCACCACATAACAATAATCCTCGCTTATTCCACTATGCTGATCATTCTATTTTAGTACTACATAAAATAACTGCGAAATGATTTTATCACACTGTTTCCATTTACATGAAATCTACGTATGTCTCGAACAACTTTCGAACATGTTTTATGACTCATTCGAACAAATGTAGAACAGAAGCTGAAAAATTTCGAGCAAGGCTCGAACGAACATCGAACACTTATCGAACGAACAACAGTCATTTCTGGCGAGTACTGTATAGGACATATATAGAAGCCCTGGATGAATCTATAAGTTTTCGAGATTACTTAATAAGAGAACAATGCTATTTGCTTACCATACATCCCAATAGTATAAGTCCTTGAGGCCCACAGGTATAGTGAAAAAAGGTTTCCTGAATTTAGGTTTTTGAATATACAGGACCAAACAAAGGACTATAGCTGTCAAACTGGGTCTCTCCGCAAAACTCCATTTGCAATTTTGAAGATATGACACTGCTAAGACTTTTCTACTATTCGACTCAGCTCGTCAATGTGGTAAAAATGTCTAATGCCAAATAAAATGAAACATTTTCACGATAAGAAATATTTTTCAAAATTTGCAGTTGTAACCTCGTAAAATGTCACAATCATTATTCCCAACGACCGCTGGGGCTTTTATTGAACTAAATCGGAAAAATAAGCAAATTCACAGCCTTACAGAAAACTAGCATAACTCATTATGTTTTTGCTGCATATTTGCCTTGTTGTGTCTTATTGCTTTCGACTATGTCCAAGTTGAAGTCTTTGACGCCAAAACTCCAAACTAATGTCTGTTCGTTTCTCCATTATAATCTTGTGGCAACTAGTATAATGGCAATTTATTACGTCCATAGCTAGACTCAGCATTCTGTTTCTGATTTTGGTTGTTCTTTTTGTCTCCCCTTTCTCAATAATTATAATAAAAATCAGTTGGGAATTTGCCGAAGTAGGCGTTTAGTACTTTTAATTTTGTAAACCGGCTTGATACCAGCTATTTGGCGCTACAGGTGCTACCTGCTAGTAGACACTATGTTTGCTACAATCGCTTTTGTAACGTCATTTTTCCTGAAAAAGGCGCTATATAAAATGTCATGTTGTATCGTATTGATGACCTGAGTCGAATGATATCAAAATTACCACTGCATCTTCAAAACTGACGATCTTCGGGCTGGTGATATAACCGAACAAACCCGTCAAGTGCATTGAAAATGATTGTCACGCCCTTAACGAGAATGTGATGCATTATTGTCTTTCTAGGTCTTTGAAGAAGGCACAGTGCAATCTAAACCTGACAATGCTCACCGGCACGGCCCTCCGCTACGCGAAAAAATGTATTCATTGAGCGCAGAACAGCCATGTTCTATCCATCGCCCGCCATATTTCTGAACAATTTATGAAACTCAAGAAAGTTGATTCCAAATTCCTGTAAAATTATACATGATAAATATAGGAAATTCATTTCCTCATTGGCAAAAAAATGCAAAATTTCGGCTTACTGCTTAAACATTAGCTATCATTTTACCTGCTTCAACAGCTGGATTTAACAATATTGCCGGCGGGAGATATCTTGCTTCAAGAGTCCTTGTATCGAACGCAAGACCGCACCAGGCAATAGTGTTATTTTCTGCTACATTTACACTTTTAGCACAGTCCACATGACGGCAAACATCAAAATTGACAGTAATCTTGCTTCCAGGCACATTTAGGGCACTGCCATCCGAAATACCCGCTAGTAATGAGCGGACAAAAGCAGCAGCTCGCGTCCGACCCTGCTGACCACGAGCGACAAAGAGCCAATCATCAGCATAGCGAACCAGGAATTCCGAATCAGCTAACGATGGCATCATTTGGCTCTCAAAGTGTCCGATATACAAATCGGAGAGTAGCGAAGATATTTTAAATCCTTGCGGTATACCAGATCGCTGTCTGTAGTAGCGTCGATTCGGTCCTTTTATAATGTGTTGAAAGACTAACTCACGAACAGCACGAACAACATCGTCGACACCTAAAAACGTACACTGAGAATTATTATTATTATTATTTTCACCAGGACCGGGAATGACAATATCCACACTCGGACGTAGATCGTTATCGTCAAAAAACGGAGCGAGATTGGACTGGTGGGTGGTCGCTCGCAGCAGTGGGCTACAGGAATCAAACGGGATCGCATAATGTTGCACTATACACCGATAATTGTTGTTTTTCTTCTTTAAGGATAGGTTACAACAATTCGCCGACATATCCGTACGTCCAACACCGGTTATGGCAAACGACCCTGAACCGATACCACGATAGCTTGTTCTGTGACCAACAATAGCCCGATACTTCATTACGCAATATGTCGTTGGGCCAGCGTCTCGAAGCAAATTTTCAACAACACGAACAATCCACGCTTGATCGAACGAATCGAAACACTGGCTAATATCAGCTTTAACCCAATAAAATAATTTTTCTTCATCGACGACGTCTTCGGAACCACAGTGGCAAGCACTCAAATTTCTGTGTTGGCGTTCCGCATTGGATCCAATTCCGGTCCATGGCTCATAGCCGCAGGTTGGCAATTCGTCAAACCGATTGGCAGCAACAAAGCGCGACCATCGTTCTAAAATTCTTTGCTGCACACGGCGCTGACCAACTGAATAGCCGATCGACGACGGTTTGCGCTTAATCGCAGCCCTAAGAACGGCCAATACGCTCGCTAAACTGGCATTTACGCGATAAACGGATGGTGGCAAATGGTGCGATTGAGCTAAATCCATCGCATGCCGAACATGGGTTGCGACAATTGGCCGCAAAGCACGGGCACCACATTTCGGCTGAAACATAATCGCATACGGATATCGACGACACGTCGCCTGAACATCACCAGCTGACATATAGAGTAGGTTCCATTTGCGGCGAAGACCACAAAATCCAGCGTCTACAATGCGACGCCACGTGCTTTTCCGATAGAAAAGCAACCGGTGTGGCTCGGTTGAATCGGTAGTAACAACAAAATAGGCCCGAACAAGTGATCGAATCAAGAGCCAAACGTATCGTCGCATCGATGAAAGGACACGATTTTGATCGCACGATTTAGCATTTCGCATCCAGCGACACTGCGACACGCGAAAACCGGCTAAGATTTGGACGTCGATGCGCAACGTATCGAAACGATTACTGTGTACTATTATCGTATCGACCGCCGTAAACAGTGTTTTATAATTGTCGTCCGAACCGAAAATACGTTTCGGAATCCAAAGCGACAGCATTAGTTTGACGAACGAAGCCACTCGCTTGGCATCGATGTGGGAGTGAAGTAGACATGAAAGAACGTCAGCGGAATGACTAGCAGCCGAGGCCTCGACGACGTATTGACTAGCAGCTAATTCCATATGCTGGGAGTGAACACGCTGATTAAAATCGGTGTCGGCATGATTTGCTAACGCTTCCTCAGCGGCACACTCAGGATATCTTGGATAACATAGTGTATGCTGACGTTCGGTGTCGCCAGCCCGGTTTCGGTTTCCCAATTCAGGACAACAATAATAATTCAAATAGGAAAATGTAAATTTATACCGACATACATTTTTGATCATCGTAATCAGCTCCGATTTTAGCGTGTGCCAATGTGGCAAGATCGTTTCCAACTGTTCGGGCGAATTGCAAAATATCCGACGAACAAGTAATGAAAGCGCCGATGAAATTACCGCAACATCTTGACCATCATTAGCTGAAGAATTCATTAGCAGAGTAAGTTATGCAATACACAAATACATAACCTGGTATCTCACAAGCGACGGTGAAACGGAGCGAACGTGGTTTCATCTATAGTTGTCATGAGTGTAATCACATGTAACAGGCTTTAAATTGTAGCCTACCTGAGTCCTAACTTAAGCTGAAGTATTTCGCGGATTTTGGGGAATGCACAGTTTGGCAAAATCGAATCACAGTTCAAGAAAGGGATTTAGGTTCTTATGGGTTTTGATTTTACCATATAGTTTATTACACCAACTATAGATATACACATACGTATATATGCAAACATCCAAACAAACGTTAAAATGTAGAACACGCACGAATGTAACAAATCACACCGATTGTACGATCACGTAAAGTCACGACTCTTGATTCACCGACTGTACGAGCAAACTGAGGCCCTAAACTCACGGTGCAAGCCTTCAAATAAACTTTTGACGTCCTAATTCTAGGAAACCGATTAAAACCTGTGTAATATCGACGTGACGCTGCTGCACTGCGCACTTCCCAGACGCAATGCCCATACGACCCCGGCTATCGTGACTTCAAGGGCGGA
>JASANE010000135.1:0-21679 GCA_030248225.1 Trileptium ribeirensis | reverse complement strand
TGTATTTTCACGTTTTCTAAACAGCTGTATATAGCTGATTGACGTATTTCATCTCTTTCCTTAAAAATTTAGCAAATTCTCTTAAAATTGACTTGAGGGGAAACCTAATTTCATCATATCTCACAACCGTTCGTGCTATCTCGGTCATTTTTTGACATAACATGTACCTTCACGTTTTCTAAAAGACTGTATACGAGTGATCTACTTACCTTTATAAATTCTCTTAAAATTAAGCAGTCTCTTAAAAATGAGTGAAAAATTATTAAGTGTGTTATAACTTTTGAATGACTCGGCCGATTTGGACTAAATTTCATTGATGGGTACAGCTTGATAGATGTATTGTCATTCTACTGTATAAATAACTAGACGTTTTCATGTCTTCCTCTTATTATTGTTACCAAAAATGTTAGAAATTCCACAAGCTGTATGCACTATTCACGCCGTTGTTAACCACCATGCCTCCGTCACCCACGTTTACGTGTTACTAGTTATTGACGGAGGCAAGACGAGCCACCGAAGGTGGTGAGTCGCAGCCGGAGGCGTACATTTAACTTTTATATATCAATATACTAGACGCAAAATTTCAATTTTCTCTGTGACTTTTTTTTTGTTTGTCACAGACAGGTCTGCAGGTTGAACGCCTGGGCCGATTTTAGAAATTTTTTTTCTTCGTGTTGCATATTCTCTTGCGGAGTGCCCTTTCATTGAGCACTTTTTTCTACGAAAATTGCTTTGTACTCAAAATTAAGCAAATGTTGCTCAAACTTAGGGATTTTTGCCATTTTTCCAGCTTTTTCACCGCATCTCGACAACCGTTCGTGCTATTTCGGCGATTTTTTTACATAAAATGTATTTTCACGTTTTCTAAACAGCTGTATATAGCTGATTGACGTATTTCATCTCTTTCCTTAAAAATTAAGCAAATTCTCTTAAAATTGACTTAGGGAAACCTAAGTTCATCATATCTCGACAACCGTTCGTGCTATCTCGGTCATTTTTTGACATAACATGTACCTTCACGTTTTTTAAAAGACTGTATACGAGTGATCTACTTACCTTTATAAATTCTCTTAAAATTAAGCAAAGTCTCTTAAAATTGAGTGAAAAATTATTAAGTGTGTTATAACTTTTGAAAGACTCGGCCGATTTGGACTAAATTTCATTGATGGGTACAACTTGATAGATGTATTGTCATTCTGCTGTATAAATAACTAGACGTTTTCATGTCTTCCTCTTATTATTGTTTCAGCATTGCGTTTAGTTATTATGATAATGTTGCTTCGAGCAGTTTGAATTATACGTATCGTTCATAGTCAAATTCGAACATTATTTTACAGAATAAATTCAGTTTCTTAAAATAGTTTTCATGGTGAAAATTCGAAGATGAGGTGTAGCTACTCGATTTAAATGAGTATGTTACTTTTAAACTGTTACCAAAAATGTTAGAAATTAATTCCACAAGCTGTATGCACTATTCACGCCGTTGTTAACCACCATGCCTCCGTCACCCACGTTTACGTGTTACTAGTTACTTGAAAATAAAATACTCTGAACATTCTGTTTTAAATATACAGTACTGGTAAAAACAACTGCGCAGGAGTTTGACACGATGGGCGTTGGGACCCCACTAACCATCTTATTTTGCAATTTCAATAAAAAGCGCTACAGAACACTATTTAATCAGTAATAAATATTCGTTGAAACCTGTTCACCAACGTATCGCTCTGTGATTGCGATTTAGCCATATAGCATACAAGAAAATTCAAAAAAATTATCCAAATTTTTGAGGATCAGAATTTGTTGCATTTGTACTAAACGGGATTTGTACGCTAACACCAAGAGCTTGATAATTATAGGATCCATTTGTTTATAATGTTATTTTTCATTAAATTTGTTCGCGAACACTGACTAATCCATGTCCAAACTTGATAAGACATTACAGCACAGGATTTAAAATTGCCAAAATTCTGTTGTTTTTGGGCACGTGGATTTGATTTTGCCACTATTCTGTTATCGAAAATCAATTGAAGTTCAGCATCTTTTCTCTAACAAGGTTTGTGATTCTATATCGATTAATATAAAATAGGATGGTTGATCGGGTCACCTTAATTGACTCATGAATTTCCTTTTTATGCATTTGTAGAAATATTGTTCGTTTTAGACTTGGCTTGGTTGTGCCGAGTGGTAAAACGTCGAAAATTGAAGCCAAGCCAAGTTTTGATTACAAAGGCCTTGGTGAGTTCATATTTGGGTATTGTTTTTCATTTTGGGATGCTGTGGGGTGGCCGGTATTATAATACAAATATGTAATTGCTGGTTTATTATTTATTTATGCCACAGTATCTACCTACCCGAAATGACTAGTTTTACGACCTATTGGGCAGCGAGCGAGCAGCGGTCAGTTAAGTCATATAACGGCGAATGAAAGTTAATATTTCTTAGTCGCAATCATGTTTGTAACTAACGGTTGGGTCTAAGACCAATCTACTACTTAATATTATTTACTTGTCTCTTCGCTGCTGCAAGGTCTTTAAGTAACATCTGCATATTCGTTATCAAATTTCATCGTATTTGGTCCATTGTTACAAATTGATAATACGCAACGATTAGACTACATGGTATAATGTTTTCTAGCATAACGCAATTGCAGTGATATAATAAGCATCTCTTTAGATTATATATTAGCCGCAGGGTTGTTTCTCTTGTTTCTGTTGTCTTAGTACCTATATAACGTATGAGCCAAAATTTAGTACGAAGTGACTTGGTTCGCCAAATGATTTCTGAATGAATGATTTCTAAATTTCACCGCTGCAAAGCCTTGTTGAGTTCGTACGCCTACCTTGTGAGTTAAATTAAACAAGATATGCACTGATAGCGATTGAGCTGGTGTAAATTGGCCATAAAGTTTTGCGAAATGTTCACAGTCACTACTATTTTAATTTAGTATGTATGTAGAACTTTATGTTGCAGTAAACCCGATAGGGATCACGGTGTTTTAATAATAATAATAATAGGAAACACTTATGTAGCGCCTATTTCGTCAAACGTTACACAGGCGCGTTTTATAAATACGATCAATGTCTAAATAAATACATTTTCAGTCTACTCGTAAATTATAGTCGTGTTAGATTCAGATGCATTAGGTTGCTGGGAAGAAGATTCCATGATATTGGACCCAAAGATCGAAAACTCTGCTCCGACAAATGTCATCACAAAGAATTTAGCTAGCAGCTATGCGTGGGTAAACTTAAGGTCACGCCGCCAACCATCCTATTCTGTCATTACCGATATCGAATCGCAAACCCTTGTTACGGAAAACAGGCTTAATTTCGTTCGGTTTTTCGCTAACCGAAAATTGGCAAAATCAAATTCAACTGCCAGAAATTAGATCTTCTGTTCGAACAGAATTTCGGCGATTTCAGTTTGCAGAAATTCTGTTCCCTAATACGTTATCATTCTAATTTGAATTATGCAGTGTTCGCGAACAAATTTAATGCAAAAGTGATTAATAGCTTCGTTTGAGATAATATTGCCTAAATAAATTAATTAGAACCAAATATTAGAGCCTTTTTATAAAGGGATGGATTTAGCGTACGTAACACAGAAATTTGGTGATTAGTTTCTATTTAATAGCTTCATTTGAGATAATATTGCCTAAATGAATTAATTAGAGCCAAATATGAGAGACAAATGTAAAAGGAGCAATGTAGCGTACGCAATACAGCAATTTGGTGATTAGTTTATTTTTATAGCTTCGTTTGAGATAATATTGCCTAAATAAATTAATTAAAACCAAATATTAGAGCCATTTTGTAAAGTGAGGGGTTTTGCGTATGTAATACAGCAATTTGGTAATTAGTTTATATTTAATAGCTTCGTTTGAGATAATATTGCCTAAATAAATTAATAAGAACCAAATATTAGAGCCCTTTTGTAAAGGGAGGGGTGTAGCGTACGTAATAAAGCCATTTGATGATTTGTTTATCTTTAATAGCTTCGTTTGAGAGAATACTGCCTAAATAAATTAATTAGAACCAAATATTAGAGCATTTTTGTAAAGGGAGGGGTGTAGCGTACGTAAACCAGTAATTCAGTGATTAGTTTATATTTAATAGCTTCGTTTGAGATAATACTGTCTAAACAAATTAATTAGAACCAAATATTAGAGCCCTTTTGTAAAGGGAGGGGTGTAGCGTACGTAATAAAGCAATTTGAGGATTTGTTTATCTTTAATAGCTTCGTTTGAGAGAATACTGCCTAAATAAATTAATTAGAACCAAATATTAGAGCATTTTTTGTAAACGGTGGGATGCAGCGTACGTAACACAACAATTCAGTGATTAGTTTATATTTAATAGCTTCGTTTGAGATAATATTGCCTAAGCAAATTAATTAGAACCAAATATTAGAGCCCCTTTGTAAAGAGAGGGGTGTAGCGTACGTAATAAAGCAATTTGAGGATTTGTTTATCTTTAATAGCTTCGTTTGAGAGAATACTGCCTAAATAAATTAATTAGAACTAAATATTAGAGCATTTTTTGTAAACGGTTGGGACTTCAGCGTACGCAACACAACAATTCAGTGATTAGTTTATATTTTAACAGCTTGGTTTGATAATATTGCCTAAATAAATTAATTAGAACCAATTATTAGAGCCTTTTTGTAAAGGGAGGGGTGTAGCGTAAGTAATAAAGCAATTTGAAGATTTTGTTTATATTTTAGTAGCTTCGTTTGAGAGTAAAACTGCCTAAATAAATTAATTAGAACTAAATATTAAAGCATTTTTTGTAAAGGGAGGGGTGTAGGCGCACGTAATAAAGCAATTTGAAGATTTGTTTATATTTAATAGCTTCGCTTGAGAGAAAACTGCCTAAATAAATTAATTGTAACTAAATATTAGAGCTTCCCCTTGTAAAGAGAGGGGTGTAGCGTAAGTAATAGAGCAATTTGAGGATTAGTTTATATTTAATAGCTTTGTTTTGAGATAAAATGTGCCTAAACAAATTAATTAGAACCAAATATTAGAGCCTTTTTTTAAAGGGGGGGTTGCAGCGTACGTAACACAACAATTCAGTGATTAGTTTATATTTAATAGCTTCGTTTGAGATAATATTGCCTAAATAAATTAATAAAGAAGCCAAATATTAGAGCCTTTTTGTAAAGGGAAGGACATAGCGCACGTGACGCAGCAATTTGGTGATTGGTTTATATTTAATAGCTTTTTTTGAGATAGATTGCCTGGAAATAAAATTAATTGGAACAAAATATTAGAGCCTTTTTGTAAAGGGGGGTATGCAGCGTATGTAAACCAGTAATTCAGTGATTAGTTTCAATATTTAATAGCTTCGTTTGAGATAATATTGCCTAAACAAATTAATTAGAACCAAATATTAGATCCCCTTTGTAAAGAGAGGGGTGTAGCGTACGTAATACAGCAATTTGAGGATTAGTATATATTTAATAGCTTAGTTTGAGATAATATTGCCTAAATAAATTAATTAGAACCAAATATTAGAGCCTTTTTGTAAAGGGAGGGGTGTAGCGTACGTACCACAGCAATTTGGTGATTAATTTATATTTAATAGTTCCGTTTGAGATAATATTGCCTAAATAAATTAATTACAACCAAATATTAGAGCCTTTTTCTAAAGGGAGGATGTGGCGTACGTAATACAGCAATTTGAGGATTAGTTTATATTTAACAGTTTCGTTTGAGATAATATTGCCTAAATAAATTAATTAGAACCAAATATTAGAGCATTTTTGTAAAGGGAGGGGTGTAGCGTACGTAATAAAGCAATTTGAAGATTTGTTTATATTTAATAGCTTCATTTGAGAGAAAACTGCCTAAATAAATTAATTAGAACTAAATATTAGAGTATTTTTTGTAAAGGGTGGGATGCAGCGTACGTAACACAACAATTCAGTGATTAGTTTATATTTAATAGCTTCGTTTGAGATAATATTGCCTAAACAAATTAATTAGAACCAAATATTAGAGCCCCTTTGTAAAGAGAGGGGTGTAGCGTACGTAATAAAGCAATTTGAGGATTTGTTTATCTTTAATAGCTTCGTTTGAGAGAATACTGCCTAAATAAATTAATTATAACCAAATATTAGAGCATTTTTTGTAAACGGTGGGATGCAGCGTACGCAACACAACAATTCAGTGATTAGTTTATATTTAACAGCTTGGTTTGAGATAATATTGCCTAAATAAATTAATTAGAACCAATTATTAGAGCCTTTTTGTAAAGGGAGGGGTGTAGCGTACGTAATAAAGCAATTTGAAGATTTGTTTATATTTAGTAGCTTCGTTTGAGAGAAAACTGCCTAAATAAATTAATTAGAACTAAATATTAAAGCATTTTTTGTAAAGGGAGGGGTGTAGCGCACGTAATAAAGCAATTTGAAGATTTGTTTATATTTAATAGCTTCGCTTGAGAGAAAACTGCCTAAATAAATTAATTATAACTAAATATTAGAGCCCCTTTGTAAAGAGAGGGGTGTAGCGTACGTAATAGAGCAATTTGAGGATTAGTTTATATTTAATAGCTTCGTTTGAGATAATATTGCCTAAACAAATTAATTAGAACCAAATATTAGAGCCTTTTTGTAAAGGGAGGGTTGCAGCGTACGTAACACAACAATTCAGTGATTAGTTTATATTTAATAGCTTCGTTTGAGATAATATTGCCTAAATAAATTAATAAGAACCAAATATTAGAGCCTTTTTGTAAAGGGAAGGACGTAGCGCACGTGACGCAGCAATTTGGTGATTGGTTTATATTTAATAGCTTTGTTTGAGATAATATTGCCTAAATAAATTAATTGGAACAAAATATTAGAGCCTTTTTGTAAAGGGGGGTATGCAGCGTACGTAAACCAGTAATTCAGTGATTAGTTTATATTTAATAGCTTCGTTTGAGATAATATTGCCTAAACAAATTAATTAGAACCAAATATTAGATCCCCTTTGTAAAGAGAGGGGTGTAGCGTACGTAATAAAGCAATTTGAGGATTTGTATATCTTTAATAGCTTCGTTTGAGAGAATACTGCCTAAATAAATTAATTAGAACCAAATATTAGAGCATTTTTTGTAAACGGTGGGATGCAGCGTACGTAATACAGCAATTTGAGGATTAGTTTATATTTAACAGTTTCGTTTGAGATAATATTGCCTAAATAAATTAATTAGAACCAAATATTAGAGCCTTTTTGTAAAGGGAGGGGTGTAGCGTACGTAATAAAGCAATTTGAGGATTTGTTTATATTTAATAGCTTCGTTTGAGAGAATACTGCCTAAACAAATTAATTAGAACCAAATATTAGAGCCTTTTTGTAAAGGGAAGGACGTAGCGCACGTAATACAACAATTTGGTTATTAGTTTATATTTAATAGCTTCGTTTGAGATAATATTGCCTAAACAAATTAATTAGAACCAAATATTAGAGCCTTTTTGTAAAGAGAGTGGTGTAGCGTACGTAATACAACAATTTGGTTATTAGTTTATATTTAATAGCTTCGTTTGAGATAATATTGCCTAAATAAATTTCAGAACCAAATATTAGAGCCTTTTTGTAAAGGGAGGGATGTAGCGTACGTAATACAGCAATTTGAGGATTAGTTTATGTTTAATAGCTTCGTTTGAGATAATATTGCCTAAATAAATTAATTAGAACCAAATATTAGAGCCTTTTTGTAAAGGGAGGGGTGTAACGTACGTAATAAAGCAATTTGGTAATTAGTTTATATTTAATAGCTTCGTTTGAGATAATATTGCCTAAATAAATTAATTAGAACCAAATATTAGAGCCTTTTTGTAAAGGGAGGGATGTAGCGTACGTAATACAGCAATTTGAGGATTAGTTGTTTATATTTAATAGCTTCGTTTGAGATAATATTGCCTAAATAAATTAATGAGAACCAAATATTAGAGCCTTTTTGTAAAGCGAAGGACGTAGCGCACCTGACACAGCAATTTGGTGATTAGTTTATATTTAATAGCTTCGTTTGAGATAATATTGCCTAAATAAATTAATTAGAACCAAATATTAGAGTCTTTTTGTAAAGGGAGGGATTTAGCGTACGTAACGCAGCAATTTGGTGATTAGTTTATATTTAATAGCTTTGTTTGAGATAATATTGGGTAAATAAATTAATTAGAACAAAATATTAGAGCCATTTTGTAAAGTGAGGGGTGTAGCGTACGTAATACAGCAATTTGGTAATTAGTTTATATATAATAGCTTCGTTTGAGATAATATTGCCTAAATAAATTAATAAGAACCAAATATTAGAGCCTTTTTGTAAGGGGGGTATGCAGCGTACGTAACACAGCAATTTAGTGATTAGTTTATATTTAATAGCTTCGTTTGAGATAATATTGCCTAAACAAATTAATTAACACCAAATATTAGAGCCATTTTGTAAATGGGGGTATGCAGCGTACGTAACACAGCAAGTTGGTGATTAGTTTCTATTTAATAGCTTCATTTGAGATAATATTGCCTAAATGAATTAATTAGAACCAAATATGAGAGCAACTTTGTAAAGGGAGGAATGTAGCGTACGCAATACAGCAATTTGGTGATTAGTTTATATTTAATAGCTTCGTTTGAGATAATATTGCCTAAATAAATTAATTAAAACCAAATATTAGAGCATTTTGGTAAAGTCGCTATTTTTATGCAAGGCATTATGTAGAGTTTTGGTTAATTTTCGTTTTTTGTTACATATATAATTTAAAATAACTGATAACATGCAGCGCATAATTCTTACATGCCGAAGCAGTGGTTAGTGAGGCTACGAGCGCTTCTCTGGCGATGGTCTACTCCTTACCCCCTCCCCTGAGGGTACGCTATGGCGCGCGAAAATTTTTAGCAAAAATTGGCAAAGTTAGGGTAAAATTGGCGAAAATGGGTCATCGGGATGAGGTTGCCAACTTCGTTCATCATCCCCTGGATGATTCCCCGGAGGGTCTCTCGAATGACCTTACCGCCGCCGACCCCGATTATGCCTGAGGCGTCGGAGCGACAGCATGTATAGCTCAGTGGTAGCAAGGAAAATCCAGTCGTACACTTATAGTACAGATGTTCAGCGATTTAATTTTTCTGGTACATCACTTTATAATTTGTTTCAGTTAAGTCGTAAACGACACATCGGCAATGATATTGTAACTGTGATCTTCCAAGAACCCGGCGCACTTCCGTTTTCGCCGAAAACCATTCGCTCGCAATTTCAACACATTTTTATCGTTGTACGGGTAGTTAATCCAAACACAGACAATGTTCGGTACAGGTACGACATTAGACGATTGATTTTATTTTATTTATTTTATTTTATTAAATTTTATGCGGCGTTCACGTTATAATGTCCCCGCTGTTTGGAACTTTTGACCCCCTGTAGTCGCGACCCTACCGTATAGACAGTCAGGGTGACACCCATACTGTAAATCAAATGCCGAGGGTGTACGACACACCCTTAGCTACTAAATTTTTTCTAGACAGTGTCGTACACACTCTTAGCTACCAATTTGGCGCGAATTAACTATAACGGACACCGTCTGCAGCGAATGCGGTTTATTAGTCAACTGTCCTGTGGAGTTTTTCCTAAATTCTCGATATTTGTATCTAGTCCATATGAACATTGCTCAAATAATTCCGAACAGTGTCAATAAAACTGCCAGAAGACACGGTGTGCCTGACACTGTCGGCAAGTGGTAATACGCGTAACTAGCTACCGTTGAAAAAATTTATTAAAAACATGGGGGTGTCTAAGACACCCTGTTGTCAACAGTGTGTCTGACACTGTGTGGGGTACATAGGTTCCAAACGTTGGGGACATTATAACGTGAACGCCGCATTATAACGCTCATATAAATGCACGTTTGTGACTTATGCTGTGAATAAACAAATTGTACTCTAATATATATCAAAACGTTTAGACTTTTCGGTATGAAAAGCATAAAATGTAACACAAATAAAGAACTTTCTATACTGAGATACTGTTGAGACGCCGCGGCAATAATAATCACTGAGCAGAATATAACCTATTTTGATAATCAAAAATTGATACAAAGCTGTCAAGATGGCTTGTGGTGATATAGACCCGTTTCTCATATGCAGCTATTTAAATTTGAGTATTTTTATTTTGTATTTTATTTTAACACATATAAGGGGAAGTGCATCAGTCTACTCCTTTGGGCTAGAACTTACAAAACTTTTGGGTACCCGCGAAGTGAGCCCTGTCGTATCTTCGTACCTAAAAGGTGTGAAGGGTAAAACTTCAAAATTCTATTTTTATAAATACACCTATTACTAATGATCACAATAATTGACACCAAAATTTCGCTTTCCGCCACCTCAAACTGAAAGATAATTACTAGGTGAAAAAAGGGATCTACCTTGGAGTTCCGCCTACCGTTCTAGCGAGCTGTATCCTCCACTGTCTACAATATACAGTTTTAGAGAAGTTATAAGTCTGTTAACAGTTTTATCAGACAGTCTTTAAAAACATTATTATTTATTGATAACCCTTGAACATTATATACAATTGCGGAACGTTTCGTTTAAGAAGAACAACTCCAACTTTGTGTAATAATTTTTTCCAAAAAATTTTCAATAGCCGAGTTTGCTTTGCGTTTTGTCATTTGTTAAATGTCCAAATTTCAGGGTCGCTGTCAGTAGGAGTAAAGATGTGCCTTGTTTTGGACCGATACTACCGGAAGGAGCCACTTTTTCGAAATCAAAAGTTTTCCGCGAATTTCTACTGACGAAAAGTTAGTCTAGCAACAATTGTATTCATAAAAAGTAATGTTTAACAAAACGGATAAAGTCAGATACAGAAGAGTACGCAATAATTCTATAACCGTAGGTGCTATTTTAATGAATGTTTGAATCAGTTTAGTTATTTGCAGCAGCAATGCCATAATCATTGTTGGGTTTTGGCTAGTAGATAATTTCAAACATTAATTATTACGGGCCTTTGCGGTATATAGCTGTGCTCGGTCGTTGCGACCACTAGCGACCGACACTTATATACTTTTGACCCCTGTGCACTCCCTGAACTGAAACACGGGTATACCCACGTACTATACCAAGTTACGACTCGTTCAATCAGGAGTGGCCACATGATTAACATTTTTGTAAGGAGGCAAATTCAGGATTTATCTCGGAGGTGACTGTATTTAAATGACAATTGGTTATATTTCGACGTTTGATACACGCCAAATACTTGGACTTCCAAACGGTTCGGCTATAGCTCCACGTGCATGCGTTAGCGAATCATTGACGGACGGATTGCTGCTATATAAAGTAATAGATAGAAAGAAATAATTCGATCAGAATGTACAAACCCTAAGTTCAAAATTTTGACTATTCCGAAAAAAATGATCACATTTCCACCATTTACATCATGCTTGTACGTATAGCTTAAGTTTATTACAAAATCGGCCATAACTAAAAGCGAATCCGTAAATTTTTGTAAATGTCTATGTTTTTTCTCACATGTCGGTACTTACTACTAGTGCAAACAACGGCTGGAGAACATCAGTTTACAAATCCTACACTCAATTTTACTATTTTATTTAGTTAGGCAACTTGATAATGAGTAAAACTCGTTTGGCTGAAATTTTTGTCACACCCTACGTCGCTGTAAGGTTTATGCCGAAATACGGCAGCGTTACAGTGAACAAAGAATGAGCATAAATCTCTCATTTGAAGTCAAGTTCTGTTGAAATTTGATCATTTCCAGCTATAACTTGGGATCCGTCGCCTCATTCTTCAACATAACGGCTGCACATGTTACAGACGAAAGTTATATTTCACTCTTAACAAAAGTAAATTAATGCTTGTGGTCCAGTAATCACATAGGAATGTCCAGTTAGGTTAAATTGCACCTCATCTTCAACATTAGAGTTTTGCTGCGTTTACTTGGATACATGCTAATCCCATAAATCAATGTCAGTTTTTCGCAGCTTCCTATTTATGACCCAGTTGTTTGAGTCAATATATTTATCATCCTTCTTTTGCTCGAGATCATAAAATAATATGTAAAACGTTTGCAATTTTTGGCACTCAACATGTAGACATAGTTGTTTTAGCACGACTCATTAAAACCTGCATCTCATGTACTTTAGTTTAAAGCCGAACTAATTTCCTGATTAAACCTAAACATTAGCTTTGGGCTGGGTCCGGCTATGATTACATTGAGCGTTTGTGAAAACCAAATTTCAACCATGACGTCCCAATTATGAATGTACGATAAAGTATTTTAGATAGCCTCTGGAAACGTCAACATATACATGTACGAATGATTTACCCGAATGCGACATTCAAATATCAAGACAATCAAAAAAACTACAACCTTTTCGTACGATTGAGGGCAATAAAACATCATGAAGTCACTAGTGCATCAATGAGTATAGGGACAGTCATAATCCACAGTTACGACATATAGCACTATACTTATGCATACAGATGACTAAGCTTTTGCCTCATAGTGTCTAACAATTTATCCAGTGTACATTATGAAACAATGGACTTGCCGAGTTTGTCGTGGGCTATGTGTTTGCACGTGCGTCGTTATTGTGAAATTCCTTAAGGGACCGAGCAACAACTCCTATGCAGCGTAGCAATACTGGCAACTAAGCGAATCAGGTTCAGTTCGCTTCTGCAGCAAGTTTCTTCAACACTGCACGATATTCATGATTAATTTATGCGGGAAAGATTAAAAATCACTGCCAACGAATCAAAATCGAACCTACTCATAATAAATTACACTATCGCTATCGTATCAGAGAACAATCCATCGCTTTTATTGCACTGACGTGTAATTTTTTATTTTTAAAAATAGAAAACAATTAATGAACTTTTACTTATTGAACTTTTGACTTAACATTTCCGCAATTGACCAAATTTATTTTGCATGGACTTTTCAGAATTTAGATAATCGTCATTGTTGTTGAAGAGTGTTTCGCTTTTTTACCTAAAAAATTTAGAACCGTTATCCCGTTTTTAGACCCGTTTTTATTCAAAACATATATCTTGTTTCGTGCATACTGCGCTTTTTCATGACTGTACATCCACAAATCCTCTAAGCTAAGAATAACATAAAACAATTTACAACGTTCGGATTTATATAAGTAGCTTCACTTTAACGATACGTCCGAACATGAGTGTCTGCATTTGAAAGTCTGTCAATTCACAGTAGTACATGTTTGCTTTATGTTGTGGTCATAAAACAGAGACAAAATGGGAAAACAATGTTACAGTTACTGTCTGAAGATGTGACAACTGGATTGCTGCAGTATAGTCGATGCAGAACAAACATATAATATCACACAAATGTTTCTTAACTAGAGGAGTAATCTGATGAGGATTTATATAAGGTACCCTCTATTTCATTTCAAGGACTAAATCTTTTAGTTATGTAGCGTATTCCAGGTTGAATCATTGCGAAAACTTCAGTATTAAATATAGGTTCCAGATTTGGCCCTATTTTGCAAACAGCTATAGTATTTTGTGAAACTTGTGCGAATTTATAAAGAGAAATACGTAAACTTCAACCTATATTTTGGGGAGCAAAATACTGCTAAAATTGTGTTGCATTTCTACTTCTGTATCAGATTTGGCGTTACCTGTCAGAAATCAAGCCTGGTTTTCTTGTTTCCAGAAAAAAAACTCACGAACTTTCCATATCAAGAAAAATACTGCTAAGTTAATCGTTTAGTCATTGTAAGCAGTTAGTTGTTTTCTAAGAAGCAATGTAGTTTTAGTAGTTTTGCTACTGTGGTAGGTGCAGTATCTGGTACTTATGTTGTTCCTGTAATTGCTATGAAATCTAATATAATAGTAAATTCACTATTACTAAAGTACACTATTTCAAGATTTTCATTCATTGTATAGATTTTGCAAAAAATATTACTTTGAAAGATAATAAAAACCCGAAAATGCAAACCTTCGTTTGTTTAAGTGATGTTATTTTTCATAGTTATTAATGGCGAAAATGCAGTCCATAAGTCACCCAAATTTGTTTCGATGGCAGCGCGGACACGCCGCGAGATCATCCGCGAACTATCTGAAAACACCGTCAGTGCTCAATGCTTGGTCGAACCTCAGTCGTCGTCAACCGGTATACGACTAACAAGTATGTCCGGTCAGCATTCACAGTAGTTTCTGCAGAGTTCACTACGAAAATCGGCATCTTCAAATAAAAATGTTACATTAGAAAATGTTTTAACACAATTCACCATCAGATTGTATAAATACAGATTGGTTTGATTTACCCTTTATTAATGTAATATAACTGCTGTGTGCCATATATGTTATGGAAACAGTATATACCTGTAAAAAAGTAGTGTCAATGTTTATTTAATAGTAGAATTTCAAACTCAGATTAGATATCAGAACATTTCATAGTATATATCCAAGTGTTGTTAACCAATGTTTAATTTTTATTTAATAATTGGTTTTCTTGTTCATTTGTCTTTTAACTATTTGCCCTATTAAGTAATTTTATCATACCATCGTGATAAGTTTCATTACCCGATGTCATAAATTTTATTTATAAATTCATACTCGTTTATCTATTGAAATTTGACATCAGATTTTCTTTAAATTATATTCAACGAGTTTCGAAGTTAGTCGGAATTCAATTTTAATTTTGAAAATTTATGAAAGCTTGCATTCTTTTGAGACTTAGATTCTTAACTCCAAGTCTTGATCTGTTTCCCCCAAAACCCCTATTATTTGATGATTTCACGTTATAAAAGTTATAAATTTGCTGATTTTCATTGTAAAATATATAACTCTCTTAACGCATTCAAAGACATGGCTAAATTTAGGATCCACATGTGAGTATGAACCGTTTTGGTTTTATTGTTCATCGCTGACGAGCAGAGGTGTAACAAATGATTTTTATCAGCATTAAGTTTCAATTTCTATATATTTTACCAATTTCAAAATAAATTTTAAGCAATTTATATTATAAACAGTTGTAATTTAAAAGTCTAAGTGATTTGTTGTTACCACTCAAAGCGCTTATGCGGCGTTTCCGTTATAAGTTGCTCACGACGTGGAAGTTTTGTCCACGTACAGCCTGCGTAACATCGTTAACGAGATAGTATATAGAACACAGTCACTGTAATCTTATCAATTATATATGGTGTTTCGGACACCATCATCATTTATGCATGTTGTCATGGACACCACCAACTTCTAGTTGACGTGATTCAAGTCCTTTTGCAAGCTACCTTGTTTTTTCCTTTCAGAGAGTTTATACAGTGCAACCTTTGTCCATGTACTTCATCTGCAAACTTTTGAACCACATAGTTTATTCAATACAATCGATTACGTAAATAATTTGAAATTTTACTTAACTAATATTTTCGTCTTTTTTAAACAATTATTAAAACATAGTGTGCCGACGACACCGTAGAGTAATACACATGGTGTCCTGAACACCATTACTTGTGCTGCATAGTGTGTGTTTTCGACAACCATGCACCAGGGTATGGTCGTGATTACACAGGGACAAATCTTCCACATGCGGGCGTTTCATAGCGTAAACGTCGCATTAGTATGCCATTAGCCTGGCATTAATAGTAATAAATGTTATTTATTTTGGATTATGACAGTTATTTTAATATAGGTCGCTTTCTGGGCAGTAAGAAAAAAGAAGAAGATCGATGTCAGCCAAAAATAATTCTTTCAGCTCTGGTCAAGGGAGCAATTGTGTGGGATGTTTTAGTACGTCGAACTAATACAATTATTTGTTTGAAATAATTGAAACATAACTCACGTAAGGACTGTACTTCGAACGAGCCATATTTACAGTTCGAAAAATTTAAATCTTACAAAATTTTTGTAAATTTCAAAACTAATTATTATAAAACTTCTGAGAAAAACATTACGAATTTTTTCCAAATCATGATTGTATTCAACAACATTTAACATGTCGTAGATGTATGAAAATTCATTAGAACGGATTGTTGTTTGCACACGGTAAAATAGATCATCCACTTTAACTGAAATGGCATAAAAACATCCCGAAATTTACTGCACAGTACAGAAATTTGAAAGTTAAAATTTTCATGCACCTAGTAATTTTCTGGGTGTTTATGTTATGATATATACAGTAATTATGCATAATTTACGATAAGATCAGTTCGTGTGGTCCGATTTATGTCACGCGATCAAATGAACTAGTACATGTGAACTACGGCCCAGCCTGACTATACTTGTACAAATTGACAATCTGACTGAGCTATTCAATGGCTCAGTTCGACTATGCGCGACAAACGATGGTTCAGATAAACTGTGAAATAATGAAGTTCATTTAGTGTACATAATGATTTTTTGGCACTTATAAAGCAGTTGAATTGGAGATGCCAAGTAACAATTATCTTGTAACTCTAGTGATGGCAGTGCAACATACTTTTGCTTAATTGCTACATCATGCAAAGAAGACGATGTGTCATTTCTGTTAGCTACGGCATTGGATTGGCACACAAAGCTAACGTAGCTAATTCTTTGTCGGCTATATTTTCTAAACAGCTATTATTTTGCGAGAACTCTTACTGTGTAATGGCTGCGATTAGTCTTATTTCGTTTCTGAGAAAAGAAACTAAATTATATTTATTTGCGTTATATTTATTATTATATATTTATTTAATTTCCTTGCTTAGCGATTTTTCTAGCCTAGTAACATCACGGTGGCATATACATTGCTCTAGCCAATACTTGTGCATTTGTTACGTGAAGCCGCTGCTGCAATTCATGATTTAAATAAACACTTCTCCGGTTATAACAATACATAGTTTAACGAGGAATGAAGGAAATCAGCAAAAACTTGGACTTTCAATCCTTGGCTTCACAAAACCAAGTACCAAGAAATAAGTCGGCTGAGGCGTATAATGGTCTTGGCGGAGGTAGGCCATGGTATTAAACAGAAAATTTTTTAAGCATAATACATAACACAACTTAGGCCTACTATTTTAAATTTTTGGTTCATTTCGGGGTGTTTGCTGCGCCTCGGGAGGGATGGGCGCGTGACGCCCTGGGGTGTTGTGGTGGGGAGGTTTTGAGGCGCCTTTCCGGCGGGCGGGTGCGGCGCTTCTGGGAGGGTGCAGCACCTCGTGAGACGTGCGGCAACTCCACGTGGGCGGAAGGCGTGGATACAGTGCCTAGAGGGAGAGGGTGCTGCGCCTCGGGAGGATGGGGGCTGCTACGCCTTGGGCGGAGGCGATACGTTGAGAGGGCGGCACCTCGTTTGGGAGAGCAACGCCTCGGTGGGTGTGTGGCGCCTCGAGGACAATTCTACGGCACCTCAGGGGA
Organism: Trileptium ribeirensis; assembly: GCA_030248225.1. Classification (NCBI taxonomy): domain Eukaryota; kingdom Metazoa; phylum Nematoda; class Enoplea; order Enoplida; family Thoracostomopsidae; genus Trileptium; species Trileptium ribeirensis. The sequence goes on along the minus strand of JASANE010000135.1, from coordinate 4,341 downwards.
GGTTTGCAACGCTTCGGCGCGAGGGGGTGTGGTAAACGCCTCCGATGGTGGGAGCGACGCTACATTGGAGGAGGTCGTCTGGAAACTGAGGGGTCAGGCTCCTTTCCTCGGGAATGGTTGCAGAGCCTCAGCGCGGGGAGTGTGTAGCGCTTCTAGAGGAGGGTTCGTCACTTCGAGGTTGGGGGTGATGGGTGGCTCTTCAGGAGCAGGGGTGCCACACTGTGCGGGCTGCTATGCCTCGGGCGGGGACGGTGAGTCGTAGGGGATTGCGGCAGTGCCTCAGTGAGGGTGCGGTGCCGAAGTTGGATGCGGGGCGATTCGTTGAGGGTGCGGCACTTCGGGAGGCGGCAGTTCGAGGGAGGGTGCCGCGCTTCGGAGGAGAGTGTGGGTATGACTCTTCGGGGGAGGATAAGGTGCCTCGGAGGGGCGGCACTTTGGTAGGGTGTGCGGCGCCTCGGTGTTGGGTCCGGTTGCAGCGGTAGGTGCGGGGCTCCAGGAGGGGGATACGGCAGCTAGGGGGAGGGCGGTGCGTCGCCTCGAAGGGAGAGGGAGGGCAGCGATGCAGCGCCTAGCAGAGGAGGGCATCCCGCCTCGGAAAAAGTGGTGCGGCACCTTGGGAGCTATATGCCTCGGGCGGGTCGGCGGCACTTCGGTCGTGAGTGCGGCGCCTCGGTGGGGTGCGGAGCGACTTCGGCAAGGGGGGATACGGTACTTCGGGTGGGATACGGCGCCTAGGAGGCGGGCGGTGCGATTGCAGCGCCTCGAGGGGGAAGGGTTCGACGTGCACGTGGAGGTGCGGCGCCTCGACGCGGGGAAGCGCAGTGATGCAGCGCCTAGCAGAGGAGGGCGTCCCGCCTCGGAAAAAGTGGTGCGGCACCTTGGGAGCTATATGCCTCGGGCGGGTCGGCGGCACTTCGGTCGTGAGTGCGGCGCCTCGGTGGGGTGCGGAGCGACTTCCGCAAGGGGGGATACGGTACTTCGGGTGGGATACGGCGCCTAGGAGGCGGGCGGTGCGACGCCTCGAGGGGAGGGTTCAACATCACGTGAGAGGTGCGGCGCCTCGACGCGGGGAAGCGCAGCGATGCAGCGCCTAGCAGAGGAGGGCGTCCCGCCTCGGAAAAACTGGTGCGGCACCTTGGGAGCTATATGCCTCGGGCGGGTCGGCGGCACTTTGGTCGTGAGTGCGGCGCCTCGGTGGGGTGCGGAGCGACTTCGGAAAGGGGGGATACGGTACTTCGGGTGGGATACGGCGCCTAGGAGGCGGGCGGTGCGACGCCTAGAGGGAAGGGTTCAACATCTCGTGAGAGGTGCGGCGCCTCGACGCGGGGAAGGGCGGCGATGCGGCGCGTAGGAGAGGAGGGTGTCAATTGAGAAATTTTATTTAGTAATGTGCTTAGTGCAACAGCATTTTTCTATAGTATTTTCACATTAATTCTAAGTTATATATTTGTTTTAATATATACAATTAACGTTTTAAGCTGTATGCCGCTTTTGGGACGTTATTTAGATATGTATAGTAAAACTTAATGTTCGCGGTCTAAATAGTCTCTGGTTTAAGTTATAGGGCTCAGCTGAACGCCTCGTGACAAAAGCACAGTCCGGCTCGACAGTCGATGACAAATGCATAGATAGCCTAGCTAGGCTATTCAAAATTTTAGTAGTCGAGTTGAACTGTATGCGTGACATAGTAGCTAGCCCATTTGAACGCGTTGACATAATTAGGACCATGCGCACGCATGTTATTGTAAATGATGCATAATTGTAACAGGACCGTTTTGGCCCGTTACGTGCGCTTTGCAAGAGTTCGGCGTTAAAAATACTTAAATGCGTCTCAAATCGAACCAGACACGGCTTGCGAGAACGAAATTTTCGTATGTTGCATAGTGCTATGGTCATTGATAATTGCGTTGCTTATTGCTATTTTATACGGTTATTTTGTCATTGATATTGCATTGCATTGCATGCTTGTTTTATAATCGTATGTTTGGACAGGCTCACGTGAGCTCATAAGAAGCCTACTTTGGCCAAGCGTTCAAATTTAGAAAGATGAAAAATAGAAAAAGCCTCTAACTGGCGCCAAGACAAGAGACACGACCGGAATTCGACCACTAGTCCCTATTTACCTATTGAAACTACAAATTTGTGACTGTCCGGGGATAGGAGACCACTGATTAATTGAGCGAGACCATTAGCACGCTAGTGATCAAAACCAAAAGTATCAAATCTACGCAGGCTGAAAACATATGTAACCATGGTCGCACGTAATACACTTTGCCATGGTCACGGAAACGACGAAAAGCTAAAAGCTTAAATCACGGGTACGGTAGTGTCCGATTACTCGTAAATGACGGTCACCGGGCTCGTTTGTCGGCTCGTAGCAGTGTAACGGCTTCAATTTCGGGAAAACGACCCGAGTCCTTTTCGATAGGGAATTTCACGGGTATCATGTTGAGGCCAAAATGGCCCAAATCGCACCAGGGTTTAACTCCAAATCAGGGGAAAACACGTCAACTGGAAACCAACAGCCGCTACTTACACTATGTTTGGCTGATGACAATAGTTCGGAGTAGATATAACTTAGGTATACGTATAGATATATGTATGTATATATATGTGTGTGTTTATATACTTGATTTTCACGCCCCGATACTTCCTTTTTCCCGCCCCACCGGACAAATCCTCTCTTTTCCACAGCGACGGTATACGGTGCGAGATCTCAGTGTTTCCTCGACCTCAACGCCCACAAAATCGCTTGATTACATAGCGCCCTGGTAACCGGCCTCTCTTCTTACCGCCGAATCATCGACTGGAATTGTGCACGTTCCTGAGTAGTCTATCCATTGAGGCATCTAACGAGACCAGGCTGGTCTCGTCCTGACAAGTCGCCCCGCTGTTATATGAGTTATCTTTCTGTTTCGTGACCACTGCATAATTCACTACGAAAACTTGACATAAAATCCTGTCTGTTGTGCTCCATTTCCGTACTCGACCCCTGACATTAAATGCGCCCATGCGCCCATTCGACTCGCCTGCTTTCGGCGAGCAAAACGATATACGGCAGGCCTCCGCCCGACTTCCCACTAGCCCGCCATAACCCGCTAAAATGTCCTAGTTCGGAATACCAACTAAAGGTGGATACAAAACACCCGAAAATTTATTTCTAAATCAAAAGTAGGCAAATCGCCCATTGCGTTCACCACGTCGAGACATCTCCAAATATACCCGGCGGCCCTCTGCCAGTTGCCCCGTTAACTCGGGACGGCCGACGAAGGCGCCCCACCACCATCGACACTCTCTCTATCTGTGGTGATTTTAGTGCCCCTCTAACCGCTGCCCTCCGAGCAAGGAAATCACGTTCGAATCGCCCTTCCAAGGCAAATCCAACGATACCCGGCGTGCATCGCTCCTCGCAAGCGCTAGCGCGGGAAAGCCCGCTGAAACCCTACGTACTTTGTATGTCGGAACCCAAATGTGGGTCCCGACCCGCTACTGCGTCCAACCCCCTCGTGTTTGGTACCGTTCGGCCCCGTTCTTCGTCCTGGGACCGAATTTCACCTCAGCCCCTCTAAAACCCCCTGGGATTTCCCTTGTCCCGCTTCCCTTCCCGTGCCCCTTCTTTTCGCTCTCCTTGACCTCGTTGCCCTTTTCGCTCTCTCTCTCTTTTTCTTTCTCTATGCGACTTCTTTGGTCGGTTGTTGTTGTTGTTTCTGCTGCTGTGTTGTTGTGTTGTGTCTGATTCTGTCACGAACTTGAGCGACCTTTCTATCGCTCAGGTCGTCTGTGTGTCTTGTGTGTATTGTATATGTGTGTGTTCATGAGTATTGTATGTATTGGTAATGTATTTATTGTATATATATGTATATATATGTATGTATGGACTTGTACATGGGGACAAGACAAAAACAGGACGAACGAGGACAGGACATACAAAATCGTGTTAAATTTATAAGTTTTACGGACGGACTGGACGTGGACGCTTGGGAAGGAAGGGGGTGTGTTTAGGGCCCTCCCGTAGGTTCCTGAGGCCCCGACTAGGGCCCCCTGGCAGCTGCGAGTTCCTGGGAGTATGTTGCACTCCCAACCTCAATATAGGTTAATCCCGTCACCGGCTTCCCCTAGGGACGTTTAGAGACACTATGTCACGACACCTGAGAAATGTCAGATAGGAATGTTTGCCTTTATCTCACAAGCCGACATATAAACGTGCGATGTTTGCACGTTGATCCATAGATTTGATGGCAAAATTTGGCATCCAGTTGGACTCTTAGGACGCTTGCGTATATGATGGATGGGACCGCTAACTCGCCGAACAATAGGAGTTAAGCTTCACAGATACGAGTT
>JASANE010000134.1:0-49039 GCA_030248225.1 Trileptium ribeirensis | reverse complement strand
TTATATTCATGTCTAAATATTTTAAGGCAGAAAACTGCATCGCAGGTTTTCTAGAATTTTATACTTACATGTTCACCCTTAAACCTGTTACTTTGTTAATTATGCGCCTATAATTCTGCTCGTCAATATTTGTGAAGACTCGACTTTGGAATATAAATCCAGCGTTTATCAATTCACGCTCAGTAGAAAAAGACAGCAGGGTCTTCATTTTTTTTCTCTTAGTGCCATGCTAATTTATAATGCTTTTATATGTAAGGAGCATCATTCAGTTGCTTCGCACGAAAACAACTCCAAATACGAAAATTAAGGTGTCAGTGCAAGTTGAACAAATACCTTCTGGATGAGAGCGCAAAACAGTGTATTAGACCAACGGATAATAAACGTGTCCTGCATTAATATGCGGTCATTTGAACCGTGTTTCGAGTTTTCCAAAGAAGTTTTTTGATACTATTCGATTCATATGCCGACCCATGCCCCTTTCCAGTTTGTAAACGACTGAAAAAATCATAAAGACCACTGCAGCAAATTGACAGTGTACTAAAAAGTTCTGTAGCAGCAGAGGTACAATTAATGGTTGCGATACCGCAAAACCCAACGGTTATACCAAATCATCTAGTTATTTATTGATAATCATGGATAACTGTTTTATCATCCCAACTGAAAACCGCATGTATGTTATAATAGACTGATGTCATAAAGGAAGAACCTCCACGTTGACGCCTAACAAATAGTTATCAATATAATATAAGTACATCTTCCTAAGGCAGTTAAATATAATCTTTGACAAACAACAAAACATAGAATGTTACGTCAGCTAAGGCAAAATATAAAGTTATGATGAAACCGGTGACGTAAGACATAACCAAGAAAACACATATATGCGCATTTTTTGAGGTTTAACTATAACAAAAGAAATTTTTTTATTCCAGTTACAGCTGTAGAAGAAGCAAACAATGTTGATTCCAAAAAAAACTAAAAATTATGATCCTGTTCAATTTTGATACGGTAGTGACGACGTTGTATCCGGACTACAGCAACTAAATACAATGTACATTTAGCTAGAAACATTTATAAAAGATAAACATATGTAATAGGTTCATACAATAAAATGTGCACCACCCATCGCTTATATATTCAGGCCCGTAGACAATGCAACTCACCAGGTGGACTGGTAAAAAAAGGACAATATTGAGAATAATTCATCGATTCGTGATAAAATCAAATTAAATATCCCTTATTTTTTAAGTCCATCCAAAAGTGGTACGATGCAATCTAATTAGAATAGCAGTCTGCGGCAATAACAATTATCACTTGCTCAGGTATGAGTTTCATGTGAAAAGTACGACCGCCTTAATCCTACATAGCATGGCTTATTGTGTTATTTTTAAAACGTTCTAGCAGATCCGGTGTTTGGTTTTACAGAACTTGGAACTCAATCATGTCAATATTGTTTGAGATGGCCTAAAACTTTTATACCGCTTCATATCGACCATTAAGGGCCAATAAATTAATCATAGGTTGAAAATAATAGCATTTTTTGGATTAAACTCAAGCAAAAACGTTGGAATTGTCCAAAATTATGTACTTCGAACGTAAAGTATATGCACGACAAAATTGGACGCATCGACAGATCCAGCCAGACTGCAGCTTCTTATGTCATTAATAAATAGCAAAACCCGAAACGAAAGGAGGTCCAGCACTAAAGCAGAACAATTACGTAGACTGATTAAAATTTAGCTGTTTCACGTTTTACTATACGTATCTAAATGCCCCAAATGAAACATACAACTTAAAATGTTAGCTGTATATATTACAACATATATATAGCTTAGAATTAGTATGAAAACACTATAGAACAAAATTTCTTGACAATTCAGCCGGACGCTCCGTTTAACCCACAGAGCCTAGCTAAGCTACCCGTTTGTCACAATTAAGACTAACTAAGCTATAAAAATGTACCGTAGTAGTCTAACTAAGCTATAGTTCGCCCAAACTAGTTGAGTTGGACGCGTGATATAATTTGGCCCTAGCGCACACATGTTATCGTAAATGATGCATTACTCGGTTTTAGAACATTATTAGTTTTGGGGCTTCAGCAAAATACGTCGCTCTTGAAAAATGCAAATTTAACGAAAACAACTACATCCCACTACTTTACTGATACATAAATATATTCAGCTGTAATATATGACACTTTATATGTGGACTGAGCGGCGGAAACAAAATGCATGCCATGCCATTCTAGATACATTAAGCCATTCCTAGCCTAAGCTAATTTCCTTATTGAGGCATACACTAAGCCTAAGCATAAGTCGGGGGCTGTCGCCACCCTAACACCTCCCTCCGCTCTAAGCTGTCTTTTTCTAGCGTTGTAACGTACCGCCGCTCAGATTTATTCGGGCCGAAATCTACACGAAATCTGTCACAATAAAATATACATAATACTTATCCATTTAACTGGTATAAAAAGAACTATATTTTATTACTTTACTGATGTAAACAGCAATATATTCTGTGGACATATACGACACATATGAACTAAAGAAATTCATATACAGGAAAACTGTCACTCCAACCTATGAATATGTGTTAACCATATCTTCCTTAAAGAACCTAACCACGCGACACTTTTAACATTCTATGTTTTGTTGTTTGTCAAAGATTATATTTAACTGCCTTAGGAAGATGTACTTATATTATATTGATAACTATTTGTTAGGCGTCAACGTGGAGGTTCTTCCTTTATGACATCAGTCTATTATAACATACATGCGGTTTTCAGTTGGGATGATAAAACAGTTATCCATGATTATCAATAAATAACTAGATGATTTGGTATAACCGTTGGGTTTTTAGGTAATAGCAACCATTAATTGTACCTCTGCTGCTACAGAACTTTTTAGTACACTGTAGAACTGCTGCAGTGGTCTTTATGATTTTTTCAGTCGTTTACAAACTGGAAAGGGGCATGGGTCGGCATATGAATCCAAATCGTGTTTCGAAAAACTTCTTTGGAAAACTCGAAACACGGTTCAAATGGCCCGCAGTGTAATGCAGGACACGTTTATTATAAGGGGTTCGAGTGGTCTAATACACTGTTTTGCGCTACTCATCCAGAAGGTATTTGTTCAACTTGCACTGACACCTTAATTTTCGTATTTGGAGTTGTTTTCGTGCGAAGCAACTGAATGATGCTCCTTACATATAAAAGCATTATAAATTAGCATGGCACTAAGAAAAGGTGATTGAAGACCCTGCTGTCTTTTTCTACTGACGTGAATTGATAAACGCTGGATTTATATTCCAAAGTCGAGTCTTCACAAATATTGACGAGCAGAATTATAGGCGCATAATTAACAAAGTAACAGGTTTAAGGGTGAACATGTAAGTATAAAATTCTAGAAAACCTGCGATGCAGTTTTCTGCCTTAAAATATTTAGACATGAATATAAGTATACCTTAGTGGATGCTAGTGTTCTAAACATTCTGAATTCCTCTGCATCATTAAATATTCCCAGATCACAACGGCAAGCTGAAATTCTGCACGATAGCCGCGCTTCTAATTACAACTGCCTAATAATTTGCGGAACAGTGATGATGAGCACGCCTTTGAAAGTGTGCTATTTTCTTTGCATACTGAAATATTAAGTACTAAGCGCCTTGGTCTGCAGATTTCCAGTTACCATAAAAAACGAGAGTTATTGTTTGAGAAAGCGGAAATTATCGAAAAGCAAAGCTAACTTGGAAATCGTGGCGTCTAGCTAAATAAAACCAACTATGTATTAAACCAGCCGCAATAATTTTATTCAGAAACTAGTAAAAATTCTTTCCGACCGTTGGCGTCGTGTGTGCAGGTTGGACGTAGCTTTTACTAAGGGATTATATCTTTGTTACTAAATAGTATTATGTGTTGGCCTTGTTTGTTATAACGCTGTGAATTTACTACAAACATTGTGTATTTCATGGAATTTGTTGTACTAAAAGCCCACCAGTTCATATTTGAGAATACGTATGTTAAATTCTTCTAAGTACAGGATGTTACATGAATTAAAAGCATTGCATCATTATTTAATAAATCACATTTAAAACTAGTGCATTATTTAACAAATAACAGTTAGAACTAGTATCTCGCAAGCGAGGGTGCTATGGAGCGTGTGTGGTTTCAAATATAGCAGTCATTATATCATCAACTGTCACACGTTTTGTGTTTTGGAACACCTGAAGCTTTTAGATTTTGGCTCACACAAGTTAAGGCACAGCAATGATTATGCATGTCGCAAAATCTATAATAGATTACCTGAAGCGCAGAAAGCGCCAAAGATATGACGATAGGCGAAATTTTTGCAGTAATAAATCGAGTTCGCCAACTGTCGGCCTTAACCTACTCCAAACCTATGGAAAATATCGCGCAGTCATGGTGAATTCTGCAAAATATGGCACAGTCATGTTATTCTCGGTAAGCATATCATACATGGACCGAAGTCTCTGGGAGGGGGGCTATGCAGGGCCCACAAGAAAGGTCGTCGGCCTCTTCTAAGAGTGGAACCACCTGTCACGAGGTAGCCGAGGCCTCAGCGGGTGACTCTCCTGTCGTCCTCTGAGATTGTATGAACTATACCAACGTATTCAACGTGCTGAAATACTATATATATGGTGATAATTGCACTGAAAGCACTATATAACCAAAAAACTGAAGACAGGCATATGTTATATCGGGTTCGTCGACTTTAAACCTATCAAAATTCCGGGAATTGTGGAAAATATATTTGCTGGATTCTAGATATATAACCAAATCATTATGTTGAGCGAATCGAAAAACCGACAGTTACCCTTGGGAGCTGATAGTATATCATTAGAAAAAAGGCATCTTTTCGCAGCTGATAGTATATCATTAGAAAAGAAGAGCAGCTTTATGCGGGGTATCGGGGCAGCACCTTCCCCCGACTTAGCCTTATTCTAAGTGTGATATAAGACACGAAGCTTAGACTGAGGCTAAGACGTAGGCTTAGTATATCGAGAACGGCATGGCAGGCATTTTATTTCCACCCTTAAAAGCTACATTGACAGAAAATTCGGTATTTAGACCATTCTTGGTGTCCTGCACGAAATACATAACATACCATATATAACAAAATTTGTTTCAGAAATCGGGTTGGTCGACCCTAAGTCCACTGATGACTTCTGAAATTGCATCAAATATTAGCGCTTTGATCTAGATAAGTCAACCATCGTGTTCAGCTTGCCGAAAATTTATATATACCAATTATTGTGATACCCTTGACGCCATACAGGTTCGTAGCACGGATGGCGGAGGTCGCAACCACACTTCGACAAAAACCGGGCCCCCGAAAGGCGGGCCCCTTCCCCTACCCTACACTCACATCTGAGAAGGCGCTTAACTTCTGAGTAGCGCCCTTGCCGTAACACATATAACCAAACAAATGAAAACAGCCTATATTTTGGAAACAGTTCGTTCTTCGTAAAACTCTTGAAACAACAAAAAGTTTATAATATAGTCAAGTTGGACTCTAGGTAGCAACACCATCGTATCAGCTTGTTTGATAACCTCCTTTTATTATACCTAAGGTAAAACACACAATAACATGTCGAAATTTGAAAAATCGATATTTCCGGCAAAGGGTGGATGAACGATCATATTCGGGACCGCGGCGGCACAGAAATTTGTCAGCAAAGTTGTAGATCTCGATGAGCTGATTCTGAGTTGTTTCGACGCGAAAACTGTGTCGCTGTATATGCACTGTGTAACAATGCTACCTTTACGGTCAGGTGTAACACACAACACTTAAGTATGTTTTTGCCATTTTGACCCAGAAGATGTGGTTCTCCGCGTATAACTAAAAGACACATCGTCATCTTTTTTTCCAATCGAAAATAATTTTTGTCGACATCCATCTATCCTTCCGAAGATGAATATAAATCAAAAATAACAGAAAGAAAAAAGAAAGTTTTCCGGACCCCATCCCACTTTCCCAGAGCCCTCAGTAGGAACTCTGCTAGCTTAGCTCACACCACTTCAACAATACATTCTATGGTTGTTGTATTCTGTTAAAATTATGTATTTAGGTTTGTGTCTTACTATATTGATCAGCTCGATACGTGATTTATTATACATAGCTACGGTTGGGCGTAGTTAACACCCACGCCCCGCTCGGATTATTCGTTAGGCATGCGTTTATGGTATCATGCTTACTAAACCGATCATTGTCGATTTCAGGCATAAGTTAAGATATATATGTATTTGTGCTTAAGTTGATGATTCTGCTGTTGCACTGATTGTTTCCGCAAGGTATATCAGACGCGATACGGATTTAACATTTTATGCGCTTCTCATCACATGACTGGTCATGGCGGTATAAAGGTGGAAAATTTTAACTTTGAAAACTCTAGCGTAAATTCATTAATATAAAAATATTACCGTCAAAACGTTTTATGTTTATGCTCTGATATATACATATCTGGCATGTGTATATGTCATTTTGTTTATTATGCGATAGAAGCGAGAATTTAAGCTTTAAACTCAGATCAGCTGTACTGGGGTCGGAAGCGCTGAGCTTGTCATGTTGTATAAAGATCCAAACTGGGAGAACCGTGTTAATCCGAGTTTTGAGATTAGAGGAACCAAGCATAGCCTTGTGGTAGCAAAAACGGGACTTATGCTTCTGAAAGCTATTTTTAAAACGACAAAATATGATTATATATCTTAAGTAGTCAGTACACAGCTATTTAAAGCTCTTAAAGCCTTTGAGTACATCATGCTTGTTGAGTCGAATTGAGCATGACATACATGGTTCATAAACAGCCGAGCTTAGCCTGTTTACTTCGACAGCCAAATATAAGCGAGCCTAGCCTAATTAAAAATCCGCGCCGAGCTTTCAAATTCGGTTGCCTCTTTCCCAGCTATAGTGTAAAAATTGTGTCGTTTCTGTTATAACCCTAGACTGGAAATTTGTCGCCTGTCGGCTCAGCATGCCGAATATTTTCATACTGTGACCGCTAATAGACGACATTTATGCTAAAAATTCTATTTTTTTGGTTACTAATGGTACTCCCTTGTTCGAAATCTCTTCCTGGATTCGTTCCTTTGTTACCGTTGTAGCTTTGTCGAATGGTGTCAAAATTAGCTCGGTCGAGAACTTTTACCAAATTATCATCATTGATTTGTTTCACAAAAGCGCTCATAACTAGTCAACCCAGGAACGTATTGAACTTATTTTGTTTCAATGTATTTTGAACAGTACGTATATTAAACAGTTATAGAGAAAATCTATTCACAAGACTTTCAGCACTTGTACCTGCAGTATGATTTACCATGTTTAGACGTGTTGGTGGTGGCAAACTAAGCACTGGGCGCCTAATTGCATCAGCGAAAAAATCAGTACTCTGGATCCCAGTTTTATGTAGGGCGTACAGCAATGTAAAACTGCTACTTTGCCTACGTTTTTACATTATGGCTATAACCAGTATTACGGGACTGTACGTTTCGATTTTAAGTCGAGCTACAGTACACGCCAAAAATGACTGTCGCTCGCTCGAAATAAATTTGTTCTAAAAATAGAATTTACCATTAATTTTAATAGATTCGAAATCTCGAGCGAGCCACTCGCACGCGACTCGCTCGAAATGCGACGGTCATTTTTGGTGAGTACTGTATACATAAATACTACTAAACAAACGAAGTTATAACCCAATATCAGAGTGGATATCGTGCTAGCGCTTGCCTCTGTCGCATTTAAAGCTATAGTGAATAACAGCAAGAACAAATATGCTTAAAACGTATAGCCATTTATTCATTGTATTCGTATTGGAATTCATTAAGTTTTATGGCATGTTATCTTAATAGTAATTACATGACAGCTCTGAATTTGTTCATACATGAGCTTCACATAAGTATTGTTTTTGTTACATAATGCAAATATATGTTGAGCAATGATACTGGGATACTGATTTAACACATCGTTGCGTCATATACTTTATTGCTGCGGAACGACCTTATCCGTTAAAAGTACAAGGTTGCCTTAAATGGCGTACGTCGTATTGTAGTGAGAGGCATGGCGGACGATATATCTCAAATTTTTATGCTGTTCTCGATATACTAAGCTGAAAGATAAGTCATCATAATGGAAAAGGTTCAAATCAAACATAAATCTGTTTGTATAGTTTAGCTGCAATATAGGTTTCATATAGTTTCCTACTTTCAACTTCATGACCACTGTGAAAACTTAACTTTTTTATATTTCGTATTGTCACGGTTTGAAGCTATATCTGGTATTTGGCACCTTTATATATTAAAATTTGTGGTTTGCTTTTAACAGCTTCTGTACGAATGAGTGCGGTGGTTTTCCGAAGACGGAGCAGTTCCACTCAGTGGATGCTGTGTGATGGATGTGTACTTAAGCACTACCATGCAGGCTATATATGCATCATGCTCTCTGTCGTATAATGTGCACAATGAGAGTCGGCGGGAAAGAGTCTTCATTATGAAGTTAATTACATTGGAATTGTGTTCTAATGTATAATAATAAACTTCCTAATCCACCGATAGAAGTCTATAATTTGCGGGCTTCGCAGGCGTGAAAAAATTTTTTTAGCCCGCGGATACGGGCCTAGTGGCGATGGATAAGCCTAGGATTGCCGCGGGTACCGCCGTTCTCATACATTTTTGCACGCGCGCACCACTGCTGTAAGTCAATCGTGATTTAGATGGTTTTGTAAAATTGTTTTCAGACACTTGTAATAAAAAATGGTATAGCACGTAAATTATAGTTGTATATCCAAAGTCAGGTTTGACATTTATGTATCTCGTTAATAATAGTATCAAACTAGTAACGCTTGGTGCATTGTGTGATATCTAAACATTTGCGACTATGATACCTGAACATCTGATTGGCCTGCTGCCTTCATCGTCGTCATCAGCAGCAGCATTTCAACTGCGGCGATCTGGTTGCAACGATCAGTTACATTATGTTTGGTTCCGTGATTGTACCAGTCGTGGAATCACGCTATTTTGGACTGCAATATTTTTGTTACTAGCTAACTCGTTTTCCCACAGCAGTACAAGTGATTTGTTTACTCTGGCCGCGGAGGCGGCCGACAATGCGAAACGCTCGTCGTCAGACGGCGACGATCAAGGATTGGTTTTATTGGAACGATGTTTCAATCGGGACGCTGATCATTGCAGAATGACAGAGTTGAATTGTCGATATTTTGTTGCCATGATAGATGCCGGTAGCACGGGGACACGAATGCATATTTTGGAATTTGTGCCTTCTAAACAGCCAGAAACAGGTACGTACGTGTAGGTGAACCTGGCTTTTCGAAACAGGAACAGGGTATTACGAATTCCTCTGTGGTTTCCATAGTTTATGCCTCAGGTTCTTTACTCTGCGACTGAAAGATGAGCGAATTAGACTCTGCCGGGCTAAAATAGCGGTTTTTTTATTTCAGCTAAGCACTATTCCTAAATTTTTTCTGGGCGATCAAATATAGTTGTTTTATTAGGTACATATATTGAATCCATTATTGCAGCCAGTCGCTAAATTACACATATTTGACGTTTTATATCAATTATTATAAATCGAGATTTATGGGCCCCAATTTACTGGGGGAGTCACCCTCATATACAGCTAGAACAGGGAATAACCGGAACCGTCCATTTAAACCGGATCCGGAACCTGTTCTTCGAAATTATATATAATATATAGTAAAACAATGATGGAAGAAATGAAGGTATAGTGGATTTAAAATGGTATTAAAAATAATTTTTACATTAAACTTAATGTATTGCGATGTTATTATTTCCTTTCTGAAACTTTAAAGAGACTGAGGAAGCTAATAATGTTTATTTATCGATCAAATATGTCGGTTTTTGGACATTCAGAGCAAAAAATGTCTTCCACAATACACCATTGCGTATACTGCGTCAAATCGAATGTGCTTACAAAGCTTGGAGCGTAGAATACATTCTTTCGCTCTGTCTGCAGTCGCCTCCCTTTACTACACATACGTTTGTTACATGTTTTTCTGTAGGAAACTTAAAATTATTGGTTTATATGATTCTAAGAGAAAATAATAAATAGAAGGTAATTTTCTGATCAGTGGTCAGAGACACTGTTTAGGCTAGCGTTGGACAAACAGTGCCCATCAGTTAGATCATAATGATGATAACTTTCTAATCAGAATGCTATAAATGAGACACACTGTGATGCTGCTCGCACAGTTTCAATAAATACAGTTCATTGCCAAGAAAGTTTCTATCTGCGTTGCAGATAACGTTTGTTTACTTCAATTTAGACTGATTTACCAAGTTTACAAGCGCACTGGTGAGCGCTTGACGCATTTTATGTTAGCCAAGCATACCCTAAGTATTTCTGCGTAAGCAATACTCTGTTACCGAGTTAGACCGGTTTTTTATTCAAACGTATTCCACAGACTTCTGGATGTGTAAAACAGCTGCTACAAGCATCGACCTGACTTTGATTTAACAAACTCCTGCAGGTTATTATGAAAAATTCCTGCTCAAATTATGTGCCCTACTTACGTTTCACACGGCAAATTGGTTAGTTAGTCTTTTCTTTTGCTTGGTTGTATTGGAGCTTGATCATTGTATAATATATATTACATTGTTTGGATTACAGGATGAAGCAAAAACGTAGAAAATTTCAAACAAAATTTTTAAACCGGAATTCCGGTTCCGGTATGGTTTTTCCCTTTGCCGGAACCGCAACCGGAACACGATTTTCGCCGGAACCGGAATTCCGGTTACTCCCTGAGCTAGAAATATGTGTACATTAATCGATCGAAATTCCTTGCGATTTCGATTAATGGCAATACCAATCGGTTTTGATTTCGATATTTTTCGGTTTTAACGTAATTAAATAAATGTCGACTTTATAAAATTAGGATTAAACGACATTTCATCTGCGATAAAACGAAAATTTGATCGATTGTGCTTAGTTCTTTTTCGATTTTTCACTAATTTATGGCCGGGACCTTAATTTTCGTTCCCTCAGTTCTTGAACTGTGGAGGCACCTAGTTCACGACCAGGTACAATTTTTCTACATAGTTTGGAAAAACCAACGCATTATATTGATTTTGTTTCAGTTTTGCATTCGCATGTTAGCATCGGAAACCAAAGAAAATTGCGTTTTTATTATTTTCATAATATGATACATTGTATATATCCATGCTAGACTTTGTGAAAACTAGTAATTTTGTCATTCTATTTATCATTGGTGATTTCTTTCTCGCAGGAATATGCAATTGTTATTACATTTTAAGTTTAATACTGTCGAAACTACAAACACTATGTACTATGTGAAGATAAAGGCGCAAAACGCGTTCCGTTTAATGCATTACAATAATGTTAACTTTTCCCATATACTATTATAATGGTTTAATTTTTATACTGTTGAATAACTATTTTTGTATATTAAAGTTTCCACAGATAATAATGGTACGTATGTAATCGATACAGTCGAAACCCATCACGGAAGGTTGTGTCCAGAACTCATGATTTGTAGATTTTATCAAACCTGTTTACATTTTTTGCGTTTGCGTTATTCATACGTCTACTGTGCAAAGCGTATACATGAAGGGTTCCTTTTGTACAAGATGTTGACTATACCTGACTTTATTTATTGTACAAGCTGGATTTACTCGATATTTGCTATTTAATCTTCCCTTATCACAGCGCATGAATGGATATAGGTGTTTATATATCGGATATATCGTCGTGTGCGGGACAAAAACTAGTATGACATATTAAACACCAATTTGAAACTTTCATAGCCACAATTTGAAACATTGTGATGCTGGTTTAATGTGTAAATATCTATATATACTCATGATTTGTAGATTTTATCAAACCTGTTTACATTTTTTGCGTTTGCGTTATTCATACGTCTACTGTGCAAAGCGTATACATGAAGGGTTCCTTTTGTACAAGATGTTGACTATACCTGACTTTATTTATTGTACAAGCTGGATTTACTCGATATTTGCTATTTAATCTTCCCTTATCACAGCGCATGAATGGATATAGGTGTTGATATATCGGATATATCGTCGTGTGCGGGACAAAAACTAGTATGACATATTAAACACCAATTTGAAACTTTCATAGCCACAATTTGAAACATTGTGATGCTGGTATAATGTGTAAATATCTATATATACCACCTGATTCATACGCCGCGAGAAAATAAGCTTTCTTTGTTTCAACCTCTTTCGGAAAAAAAATTTCGCTGATACAAAAATGGACTTTATTGCAGTCCGTTTAATGTTAGTTTTAACCCCCAAAACCCGGTTCTTGAGGTTCTTGAGGCTGAATATTATGTCATTAGAAATATAAATTGATGTCGGCATAAGTACGTAAGATTATTCAGATGTTAGTAATATTTCTGAAACATTCTATTCTAGGAACAACGTTTAAAGTTAACAACGAAGTGTTCAACGAAGTCAAACCGGGTTTATCTTCATTTGCTCATGATCCGGACAAGGTTAGTAATAATGGCTATTAAATTATGTAATTACATTACATACTGTAAAAAGTATATGATACGGGACTACGTGATGCAACAGCACATTTATTACATTCGATCTAGTTGGTTTCGATCGAACGTATCTTAATCAAGTAAGCTTGTAAATACGCTATTTGAATAGCATTCAGGAGTAACCCGTACTGTACCGGGATGTTTGCCTTTAGCAGCTGTCTTTTGTTTTTGTGTCTGTAACCAAGCCGAATAGGTCCGCCTTTGAGCTATTGATTAAGCTAGCTAAGTACATGAACATTTTCAGTTATTTTTCTGTATTTACGAATGTAAAATTTTAGGCCTGCTGCGAATGTTTCATTTTTCTATCATAATTAATTTCTGTCGATGTTTTGACACAATATCAGTGACTTCAATTTTTTCTTGTAGTGAGATTCTTTTTGTCAATATTCTACATATTGGCATGCTGGTTTATATTTTGTGGAGTTAAATGCCAAATGAGCTGCCATATTCTTGAAAGTAGTTCATGATAGCTGGACATATTGTATAGCATTATAGTAGAATAAGAGTACCCACCTTCGGTAAATTCGTTTTTGACCGAAATTGTGATCGATTATTTTGTACATATATTTCTAACCGAGCCCCAAAATGCGTAATAAGTGGGCATATATTCATAATTTGTTTTAGCAAAATGTCTGATATTAGTCCAGTTTTGTAAGATAATGTTCAATCTGCTGTGTACATCTCGCTAAATTTTATATTATTTAACACTCATAATCCAGCACCTTGGCGATAAGACAAGCAACTAGTCATGTACATTATAGTGCGCTGTGGGGTAAATAATATCGTAGGGTACATGGAGTAAAAATATCATACTCATCCTAACGCAGCTAGGAATCTTGTGAATTTTACTACGTACGTTTAAACTAAGGCCTCAAGTATATTATTATATAATATGATACATATACGTTAATCTCTGTTGATGCAGTTTAACCGTAATTATTTCTTAACTGCGAGTGAAAAATGTCAATTTTGAAGTATGGATAATGTATACAAAATTTTTTCTCTCCCGTTATGAACAAAATTATGACATTTTATTTGGTATGCTTAATTAGAACCATTGTTAAAATATTTTGCTAACTCATTGGCTTCATTTCACTTCGCGGTTACAGAAGCTAGGGGTAATATTTTTTGCCCCAAATTCAATAACCCTGTGTGGTAAAAAATACCGTGATATAAATTTATCCCATCTGATATGTTTTTACCCCAATCACAAGTTCTTTTCTAACATGCCTCTTTTTATTACATATTCACGTGTTTTATATATATATAGAAGGTGTATTTTAGGATATAACATTTTTGTTCGAGTTTTAATAATGCCATGTCATGACGTGTATTACCACTATACGTTGGATACAACAAATAAACCAGAGTTTATGAGATTGGTTTTTATTTATCCCAAGTAGCTAATACTTAATACACAGCTGCTGAGTGTTTGACCTTTTAGGTTATAGTATTATGCATTGGTTCTCGAAAATACTGAGATTTGAAAGTAAACTTTGGAACAACGATGCTATCGATATATAGTAATGTAACATAAACCAAAGATCAGCTAAGATTATAAAGCGCATAGGAACTATATCTAAGTTTGTATATTGGTTTTTATTTATTTTATCAAGGCAAGATGCATTATGCAGAATAATATTTGCGTTTTCAATTGCTTGAAAATGTAAGATTAGCCAGAAATTCTGGGAAGGATTATTGCGTACAAACGATGGCGATTTTACCGGCTACGGAAAGAGGGATGGAGTAATCGAAATAAAATTATCATTCTGCTACATGTAATTGCTTTTTGTTTTACCACGCTATTCGGTGGCTAGTATTACGTGAATCATTTGTGAAACACGCGAAAAGATTATCGGCTGGGTGGAAATCATTATACAACCAGAAATTGTTTTTTGTAAATGTAATGGCATATAAACAAAGCTGATAATAGTATCTGTAGTATTGCTGGATTCCATGATTAGTGGAACAGGAAAACCTGGGCTAGAAATAATACGGAGCGAGCGGAGATTCTTCAAATAGCGTAATATCCGCCTGTAGCATAATAAAAGTTTTTGATACGCCTGTAGTACGCCTAGCTCTTCACTAGAATGATGGATTTCAGCGAGTTTTTTGTTCGACGCGTAAAACAATGTAGTTGTGCGCCTAGGTTTTTGTTTTTCGGTGGTCCAGGGAATTTCGCCCACATTGTGCCAAAATTGACACTGATTAGAGACTTCGAGTTTGGCTAATTCGGTCTCCAATAACGCTTGCCAGAAACATTGGATCAAAAAATTGAAACCACCAGAATCATAAGGGATCCTGTCCTAAAACTTTGCAGTTCCGCACAGGGTTTTTTCAAATTGTACTGTGTAAAAATTTTGTCATTTATAACCATGAGTGTTCATTTTTAAGCATGACTGGTCTATTTTGCAACTAGCTATGACCGCTTAGATATGCCCTTATATACGTAACCAAACTAGCGTATATTGCATAAGATTATGTTCGCGCGATCCGCAAGAATTATTCTTGAATTTTTCTCTTCGCGAGAAATTGCTTTTATTTCTGAGCGTAACTTTACATAGATAATTTTCTATGTAGATTCTTGCTATATATATTATCATCAAAACAGAAATTACTGGCGTTATTGTTTTCATGACACGATGCGCACATGCATCGCTTTCGCTAAAAATAAAAGCAGCAATTTTTCCATAAAAGCTTACCTTCGTGCGCAAATACAAGGATTTAATATACATTTAGATGAATTTAAAAGTGCGCTGTTGATCTTTTTTATATTTTATAGGGCATTTTATTCGTCAAGTTAATTATTGCCAACTCTGAATGAAAGGGAATGAGATAGCCGTTGAACTACCTAGGCTCGGGTGTTTTAAGCCAAGGTCGGTACGTACCTGTAAGTGTATCTGTGGTTAAAACTTGGCCAGAGGAGATGTAATTTTACAAATCAGCAAATGAGAGGGTTGAACTGCACTACTAATTGCAGACGAACTTTTGTAAACTCGGCAAGCTTAGATCAAAATTTCTTTGGAAGTTGAATAAAGATCTTGTGCGAATTGCCATACCATACCTGTTAGGTTATCGGATGTTTAAGTCCCATCTATATAGAATAAGCTTATGAGATGTCTTATGACGGAAACCGGGAAACATTTTGATAATGGACTATATAAAAATAATAGAGTTACTGAAGAAATTTTTTAGAACAGAAGCGTTATAGGATGGGGAAGGACAAATTAACGTTTGTTAGGATAGAATGCTATGTAAAAAGTTTTCTAGAACTGAAATGAACTTGGACTTAAAGTGATGAAAGATACCGTTAGTGATTCAGTCGGGTTCATGTGCGTTATTCTATCTCGTCACAATGTGCCTATATCAGGTTACATTAATGATCATGGTAATACATTGTTGTGCATTATAACTTTAATTATTTGATATATGAATTTATTTTGAAAAGCGAAAAAATCATTTTAGCTGTTACTCCAAGCTTTCGTTATTTGTAGGCAGCCGAAAGTCTTTTACCATTGCTTGAACTGGCGCACGATACTGTGCCAGAGTCGCATTGGAAATACACTCCGCTTTCGCTGCTTGCCACTGGTGGCCTTCGCTTATTACCCGACGAAACCGTCGACGCGATACTGCAAAAGGTATGAGTCACAGTGATCTTTGAAACGTTACCTATGCGCAGTCTAACATATATATTACATTATTTTTTGCATATATGTTGACCCAGTCGAAATTTGTTAAATTAATCGCCCTTTGTTGATTTCGTCTGCGTTCGATTTTATGTGCACTTAATTCTGAATGTACCTGCATGCAGTCTTTTTATTTCCAAGAGTACATTAGAGAAGAGTAGGACACTTCCCTGCACTCTAATGTTAACCGTGTTTGATGACGCCGGTGTTTTCGATCTGACCACCAGTTTTTTAGGTTGTAATTCACAGACCCGCAGTTTCTGGGGGGAGGGTAGCTTGGACCCCCAGTTCCTGGGGCGTACCATCATAGTTGGTGGAATAGCGGTGGGTGATAGCCAAAAGGGTTTTTATTCGTTATATATATAGTATGAATTTCTGTAAACGGCCAAGAAAGCGACATGGGACACGAAGGTTGATCTTTCAGGCGGGACGATAAATAATCATGGATATATCTCATGCAACTCAGGGAAAGCAGTGCAAACTATCAGTGATGATGATGTCGAAGCACAGTGGCTTAAACTGCGATTTATTTAGAATTGCGCAAGAACCTGCATGTTAGCGTCATCTTAGATAGTGTCTGCAATTTATAAGCACTGAATTCATTGGGGTCTAGTTAAGCTGCTTGAAGCCAAAACTGGGATTTTCCAACAATGAGGTTGTACTTTCAATACATCCAGGCTGCAACGATTTTACTAAGTGGAACGTCATCGCTGTTCTATTGTCAAACGTATTGAAAAATACCCGTGTAGCTCTTCTCTATATACTCTGACATCACGGCGACGTTCTGTTTGGTTATCAATATATAGAAGCACAGTTGTGCCACTGACTTTTGCCAAAAATCCCCAACGCCAGCACAGATCGACCACCGTCTTTCCGGTGATATTGCTTCCTCTGACATTTTGAGCAACATATAACGCTTTCTTTGGGAGTTGGTAAAAGAAAGCGAGGCAGTATTCTTTCATCGAGTGCTTCAACTTTGCCAAGTAACACTGTTTGAATTAGCTATTGGTTTTGAACTTCGAGCGAAAGTTTAAAAATAATCCCAAAATGTAAAATTCATAAATTTTGGCAATCGAGTTTCATTATTGATGGAGTTGCACGATGGTCTTATAGGATTATTGAAGTCGTCGAAGGGGTTTGTGTCGGTGTCGTTGTTTTGGATGTACAACATTATATCAGGTAGTCCTCTAGGATAGTACGGCAGACTGAAAAAGCTCATTTTTATACCAATAATACTCAAGTTGTAACATTTTGTATTCAATTTGCAAATAGATGATTAACATGCGTCTGCATATGTTGGTTTTCTAAGCTGCCGAAAATTAAAATGTACGCAACACCTTAGTCTGTTCAAATATTATGGAAACAAGCTTTAGTTTAATGCAAACCCCGTCACGGACGTGTCATATGTAACATTTGATGTAATAACGCCGCCAGCCGAATTCACCTATAGCTACTGTTACCTTAACAGTAGTAACAGACTGATTTACATATTTTCTTAAAAACAAAATCCTGAAATGATTACACTAAAAATATACAAAGCTATCAGATTCTGTTGTAAACTAATAGCGTTGATGGTCCTAATTGTACATTACGTAGTGTTTGTATTATGCATACAAACATTCATCTATATCTATATTTGCGTGAAATAATTTAGGTAATCAAGGTCATATCATATATGTTTAGTTTTATCTGAGCAAGATAATAGATGAGCTGAGGATAGATCTGGAATGCCCGCGACCCGTAGTGCTCAAATACTTGAGCAAAATCGTTAAAGAGTGTGTCTTTAAGTTTAGCGAAGGTCAGTTTCAAGACTCTGCTCCTCCAAAATGGCTACATCGCTTGCACGTGCAGTCTGGTTGCCCGCTGAGGTGACTTACTAGCATACTTCGAAGCAGGATTGCAACGATTATGCCCGCAGGCAAGCCCTGGCCACACGTCGCGTTTCATCCGCTCGACCATATCCCAGGACAGGAGAATTTTTAAGTGTGTATTACCATACCAATCATCAGACATATGTATTTAGTATAATAGCTTGTATTTCTGTTTACAGTCGCATAATTCACAACAAACTGAAAGCCTAGCTCATACATAATATTAGCATGTACGTGCTAATGTGAGCTTTAAACAGCTGGAATATATCACCGCAGTTCTGTGGGAGTGTGACGAAAACTAATAACGTGTTCCGTTACTTTTTAGCTACAACAACTGGACTCTCTATTCGCTGAAAATTTACCCGGGGGGCATGAACCAGGGGCCTCTGATTTCGAACCGGGGGCCCTCGATTTTGCCAGGTGCATTTTGTCAAGAGAAAAACAGTTAAAAACTGTGTCAGAAATACTGTCAAAACGCTTCTGTGGAGAGTAAAAGCTATTTTTAAGCAACTTTTGACAAAATTTGCGAAATTTTTTGCTTCAGAAAAGAATTTTAGTACAAATTTTGATTAAATTTTATGTGCTTTGGCAGTTAAAGTGCAGGCTTTAAAAATTTGAAGCTAAGTGCTTTGGCTTATCGCCGTGACGGTTAAGTACATAAATTATATATCAATTTGCCGGAATTTAGTTAAAAATGTTTTAAAGCGGTGTACTCATCAACAAGTTATTATGAACGGTTATTTAAAGCACCTCTAGTGCCTCAATCTCCTAAGCCAGGCAGTCAATAATGTTACACAAACGGGTATTTTCCTGGGTCTTCCACTGCTACATGTTATGTATTAACGAGAGCACGTAAAATACGTTTAACTTTACAGAGAAAATGCATTTTTGTACGTATGTATCTACGCGTAAAGTTATATCTTCTCAGACATAACGTGACACTATTGGGCCTTGCGTGCTAAGCAAAGATTTGTATATACCTAAAGAAGCGAATAGTCCTTAGGATTTTCTTAAACTATAGCAACAGTGAACGCACCGCCTGCTTACCGTATCTTGATATAGCAGTCCAAACTTGGACAGTGTCTGTCTGATTCATGGTGATGTTTTTAAATGCATTATAGTTATACGAAAATTATTCTTGTTAGAAATGGATGGCAAATATTTCATGGACATATACAAATATGAACTACTGTTCGCGAAATATTCACAGCTGTTCACGAGCTAATGAAAGAGAATCCGTGCGTTCTTCTCAAATGATTTGGTTATCCGTTAACTGTATATGTTTTTTATCTTGCAAACACCTGGAAGAATATATAATACTTTCTTAACCAAGGATTGATTATTCACGCTCGGTTCTTGTGCTACCATGTGGTATAAAGCTAGTGCAAACAAAGACAGTAATTGAAGATTTAGTCATGTGTTAAGTTTTAATCCACGTTGACCTACATACTAGCGTATGGCACGATTGCTTGTGGTCGAAAGCTGTATAAATGTTAATGGTATGGCACTGCCACAAATAATACCAACAAAACAGAATATCGTTCTTATTGCTGGAAGTACATTGTTCATATTTTACAGATGAATAAAATATTGGGTTTTGTTTTTCTATACAGTCATGTAGACAAGTTTTTTGTTAAATTATCAGGTGCGTCAAACTTTCAAGTCATCATCGAGATTTATGACGGGTCACGATTCCGTAACCGTTATGGATGGAATAAACGAGGGTTTGTTTTCAATGTAGTGTTTTGACTTTTGCGTAGGGATAAATAGTATAGGAGATAGCATTTTTAAGTGATAATTATAATTTAAGTGGCTTCAGCAAAATTGTTCACGTGGCAATAAAGTAAATTTTTTGTGTTGTTTTAGTCGAGTAGTCATAGTACAGTAATCCCGTCTCCAATGGGAGTGTACCTGGGGCTTGCCGTAACCGATGAGCCCCCGTGCACAATACCCCCTACGGGAAAATTTTTTTCCGATATTAAAAATTTAGACATTGGGAAACGCTAAAATTACCATTTTTCACACACCTAGTTTTAAAAACCGAGCCCAAAGGAACCAAACGAAACACTACATCGCTGTACACATTATGCAGAATTAGAAGGAAATACAATTTTATATATATGTACAATAAGTCCTTGAAAGAGTCTTTTCGCCAAAGATACATCCGCCACTCGTACTATGCCAGACTAAAAATTTATGCTTTCCTCTACCTTCATTTCCCAGGCAATAACTGTATATCGTATTCGTTGGCTGATGACGTTGCTGCACCACGAGGCGCTGTCGACGCGTGGTTGCTGATGTCTCGACTGTCGCCGCTGTTGTTGCTGCTGTACAAAGCGTTATCCGCGCAGAGGTTGATAATGCCGTTGTATATGCTACTACAGCCTTCGGCTGCTTCCGTCTAGGTTGTTTAAACAAATCCATTATAGTCTTGCGCTTCGACATACTAAGTTCGCTTTAGACTTAATACTATGCTAGTAATCTAATACCAATACTAAATTATTGCACAGATATTGTTAGCGTACAACTATTACTTGGAAATTCTGAAATGTCAGTTTAAAATATTACTCCACGTCATTATACAAGTTCGAACGTAGGCTATGCCCCATAATTGGCGACTCCGTGAATAGGAGTCGAGTAGATTTAACCAGAAACACTAGAAACCCCTGATTGTAAGAGATAGCCATGCTGGGCTCTTATAATAATTCTACCGTATTCAGCAAGCTTGACAAACTTTTAGACGCTCGTTGTATGGTAGAAGCGTGCAATAACTGGTTGAATTTTGAAAAATCGATGTTTCTGACAAAGGGTCTGCATAATTTTTTGGACATATAACGACTGAGGGAGTGGTGCAAAAAAATGATGTCCAGCACCGCGGTACAGTTATGCTCAGAAATGAAAGCAAATTTTTGGGTAACAGTTTGCGAAAAATTAACAGCTGTTCAATTGCTATTCGTGAACTGTTCGCCGATTCGCGAAAATTTGCGTTTATTTGTGAGCGTGACTGTATATAACGATGAGCTGATCCGGATAGTGATCTATTTTTGGCTAAATAATGCTGCGAAGCACTGTATCAAAATAACTAGATCTAAAGATCCTGTAATAACTAGGTTTTTACCATTTTGGTCCCAAAGATTGGGTCGTAGCCCTTAGCCTTCACATAAGGCCGCATCATCATCACTTTTGCTGTCGAAAAATTTCTTGAAATCTATTCAGCCAATGATAGTGCTGTGAGTTTCACCGACAGACTAAACATGAAATTTCCGCGATTTGGCACCTAGCGCCTTCGCTGCATCCATTTTGATTTATTAGGGACTGTAATTGCTCCATTTTATCGGTATTTTTCTAAATGCATATATATATTCAAAAATTATGGTTCTGTTGAAAGCATAATTTGATTCTGATGAAAGCAGAAAGGTAAGGCTAGACCGGTAGTTGTGATTTGGGCGTCATTGTGACGTTTTTGGTACCTCATGTTATCCATATTTATTGCTTGAATCTGATTAGACAATTTACTGATCATGACCGAATTAGGCTAATGAGTCTGTTTCTGAATGCTTTTTGATAAATTGTGGGCAGTTTTTTCTAAAGCAACTACAGTCGTGACCAGAAATAAGTACAAAATGGCTGATTGAAATCTGGCTCGATTTCGATTAAATGAAAATTCGATCCATTTCGATTTTAGCGCAGTTAAATAAACTTCAAATTCATTCCGAATATTTTCGATTAAACGAAATGTCCATCTGTCTCGATCCATTGTGATTCTGCGAAATTTTGATCGATTTGTATTGCACTTATTTTTTGCCGGGAAATTAGTTTCTTCGAAACCATCACATTATTGTAAATAATTTTAATTATGCCCGCATTGAAATTTACGAGATCCGCTTAAGAAAACTAATATCCCATACATTGGTTGCCCGATGAGATTAGTAAGACATCAAGGAATTATCTTAATAATATGAAATTTGCTGCTTTTTGGTGTTCAAAGTGAACGCGTGTGTCCTATTATCGTTTTGTTATTGTACATTATTATACTATTTATTTATTTTAGGATTATATGCTTGGTTCACACTAAACTATTTATTGAATAATCTTCAAGAAGCACCGTCTGACGGTAAGACATTATGGTCTTTTATTTTCAAATTTAACATTGACATCCATCGTAATACTGATATAGTATCATGTTACTTTCAGGCGTGCTACAAGTACATTAGCTGACTTCTCAGTTATGATTGAAACGGAGCGAGGGGAGTTTCCACTGAGGACACTAGGGGGGCAAATCGTGAAAATTTCTTTTTCTTTGTCTTTTTCCGTCATTCATAACTCTTCTTCAGATGGATGGAGTTCGGTAAATTTTTTTCGATAGCGAAAGTGTCGAGGATGTGCCCTTTAGTTGCACGCGAACAGCTGCGACCCCATCATTAGGATCAAAGTTGCAAAAATACAGGTTTTTAAAGGATCTTTGCCAAATTTGGCCACACGAGTGCCAGTGTTTCGCAGCCCATATCTCGCGGTCGCGACACAAGCTTCGCATTGAAATATGATACCACCATACACAATCAGCACAATCTACAACTTTGATGACCACGAGTTTTTTGTGGGCCACACCTTGGGCCGCTGTGTGGCCGAATATGGTTCGTCGTCCATTTGCTAGAAATAGCAAATTTTCAATTCTCAGTATGTTATTGCGTGATTTACCTTACATTGAATGCCTATTAGGTTAGAAAACACGCTGGATACGATGGGTTTGCTATCTAGAGTGTAATTCAACTATATTATATCTTTTAATTGGGTTTCGAAAGTTTTTACGGTCGACGAACCGGATTTTCGAAATATATATTCCATTTTCATTTGTTTCGTTATATATTGCATACAGGGCAATAACAGTCTATGTAGGTTTCTTTGATCTCTGAATACACGGATTTGGTTATGAAGAACAATGATTTGGTTATGTAGAATCCAGCATGTGTATTCAATACTTTTTCTTCAATGAGTTTAGGGCAAATTAACCCGACTTCCGGAATATACTCTGTCTGCATTTGTTTGGTTACGTATATATTGCGTACAGGGTATCAAAATATATCTATATAAATAATGTATAATAAAGTTTTTCGGTTGACCTAATACGTTGCTTTGGTATCTAGAGGCAAGCGCGAGTATCTTATGATTTTTCAGACGTTTTCATTAGGTTTATGGTCAATGAACCCGATTTTTAGAATATAGTCGATCTTCAGTAGTTTGGTACATGGCATCAAATACAGTCTATATAGAGGTTTTTCGGTAAGCTGAATACAAATATTTGGTTATCTACAGTCCAGTGTTAATATTTCATGCTTTTTCATGGGTGTCAATAGTGTTAGTGTCAATGAGCCCGATTTCTACAATATAACTTCTTTTCACGTTAGGTTACGTACTGCGTACAGGTCATCAAGAATTATTGTCAATACACGTTTTCTGATAGACTGAATACGATGGTTTGGTTAAAAAGAGACCAGCTCAAATACGTGATGCGTTGTCAGTTGTTTTCAATGGGTTTAGGGTGTACGAGGTTTAGTATTTTCAATAAGTTCAGGGTTCAAGAGGTATTAGGATGGTGGTAAATACATAAAACACAGCAAGTTACATGTTGTGATTAAACAAAATGACTAGTCGGTAGTGGAACTAAATTTGTGAGCGGAACTTGGGCTGTGGCATTACGAAAGTACTCAATTTTATGTTCTTGTAACTACATTGCATAAGGCATAGGGCTTTATCATTGGTAAAAATATTATTTTTAATTCTTCGACCCAAAACGAAACGATTCTATTTCAATAAATAACACAAATACTGCAAAATTCTCTATTTTAGCTGCATAAGCTTAACTAATTAGCTAATAATTACTAATTAACCACTCAAAATTTTTTAATCCCAAATATCAGGTGCACATTCTGACATGATAGGCCTTCAAACAAAAAAAAGATTTTTAAAATCGGTTCAGTGGTTCTTGAGATCCGTCGGACCGAACGAACGACTAACGAACGGACGGACATCGACCTTTTTACTCCCAGACAGAAAATAAAAACGCATCGCTTCGCTTCGCTCAATAACTTAAAATGAAATCACACTCGCTCCGTTTCACCCTCGCTTGCGAGTTACTAGTTGTATATAATAACGGAATACCTCGATTGAAAATGTATTATGTGGTCACTGTTATATGTTGTTAAGTAAGTATACCCCAGAAGTGCGGTAAGCGCATGACACATCTTATGGAAGGGAGAAAAAATACCCCTTATCCAGATGTGTATTTTTGTATAAATTGCCATTATGAACGTTTTTGTTATTCGAGGTCACATTTTGTGTTTTGTCCGGGTTACAGCCAAATCAACTTTCGAACCTTCCGAAAGCCAAGGTTTTGTATAAAATGTTAGTTTGGATGGTTTTTACAAATATCTGCTACTCATAACGTTCGATAAAAATCGATAAACGCCCATTTCGCTGCATTTGCGTTTTAATTTATAGGACCGAAGCCAGAAACAGCAGTAGCGCTTGATCTTGGCGGTGCATCAACTCAAATCACTTTCTTTCCAAAATCGCGCAACACATTGCTCAACGCGCCGTCAAACTTCAAACACACATTCGTTTTAAACGAGAACATTACAATGAATTTATATTCTCACAGGTTAGTGCTGTCTTAATTTTTTGTCAACGTGGCAATTTGTACTGAAGGTATGTATTAGCTATGTAATGCTTATCGAAGTATTTTGTTAAACATATTGTGTTCCCCTTGTTTTGCGTAACGTACCGGACTAATCCACTAAAACAGGCGAGCTTAAGTTTCCAGGATTTCTGTATTGCCCCAAATGGCACTAATTAATTAATAATCAAATAATTTCATTTTATTTTATATTCGCTGAAACTTTTGCCAGGTTGCGTTTTGCCAAGTAAAAATCGTGTCAGAAACACTGTCAAAACGATTTTGATGGAGAAAAATCTATTTTGAAGCAAATTTTGACAAAATGTTTGGCTTCAGGAAGGAATTTTAGTACAAATTTTGATGAAATTTTATGTACTTTGGACCGATTGGAAACAAAAAATTTTCCAAGAGGCGGTGAACCAGGTAGAGTTCAAAAAATTTTTCCAGGGAGCATGAACCGGAAGGCACCTGTTCTGAACCAGGGGTAACCGCAAAATCACAGGGGCAACCACCCCACCCCCTAAATTTTGGAAAGCCCAGCAGCTATAAGAGTCCAGGCGATAGCCAAGGAACGTGTGTAAAATTACAGTACTGTCCACAATGCTGGACCGGTGCTCGCTCGCAAGTTGCTCGTGGGAAACTATAATTCTATTTATAAATTTAATAGTGTGTTTTTGTTCGCTCGTAAAGGCGACTGTCAATAAATTATGGCGAGTACTGTGGATTTCATACTATTATTAAACTATTGTTTATGTCCGATATTGACATAGAGTGCTGACTGCAAAGCAGTTTTTCTAGTAATATTCTAATAAGTTTTTAAGTTGAAAGTGATTTCATTTGATAATAACGGAATCGGCTATTGCCATAATATCGGATTTTCTTAAATGATATCTGACTAAAATCAGTGTCATAGCGCACAGAAATCGACAGGAATTTATTTCAGCTAAATACTGCAAAACTGTGTTGAACATTACAGTCAATGTGTATAATTCAACGCGATTGTTATTTTCACAACGAAATGACGTTACTTACACGTCTGTCCACGGCTATTGCGATTATAACATACTGCGATTTATCAGCTCAGCTTAAATCAAATAATAATGCTTCCAACGACTTTGTAAGTACTTAAACTGAATTAAATAGTTTAAAATGTCTGAGTTTTGTGCCATTTGATGCATTCAGCAATCTCTGTGGTTGTTGCTGATGCCATCGCCATGAACGATTCTATTTCTGGTTTATGATAAAATGCATTTGGAAATTTACGAAACAGTAAAATAATTCGTGTACCCAAAAATTTTCAGGACGCTGATGACACAAAACCCTGATGTGCGTTCAGATTTAAGGTGAACAGTACACATTCGCTTGCATAATAAATTAGCCAATGCTAAAAATTTTGATTAGAACTTTAAAAAGGTCTACCGTCAAATAATATGAAACGCTGAAATTTTTCAAATAGAGCGAGCGTAGTTTCCACTGACGTGGCTAGTGGGAAATTTTTGGTTGTCAATGTTGCTCATAACTTGTATTAAGGTGTATGGATTTCGATAAATTTTTTGGTTCAATAGCAAAAGAGATTATGATGTGCACTTTAGACGCTTCGGTCCCATCTCCTCGGTCAAAATCGCAAAAACAAGTTTTAAGGGTTCTTTGTCAAATCTGGTACCAGTTTCTTAGCCCATATGTCGTGACACAGACTTCGCATCGAAAAATCCGGAATCGTTATTTATAACTTTGCTGAACATAACTTTTATGTGGACCACTTCCTGGGCCTAAATAGGCCGTTATATTTCATCCACACTTTGCCAAAAATGTCGATTCTTGAAATTTTCGCATGTTCTTGCGTTTTTACCTAATAAGGACTCGAATACGATGGTTTTGTTATGTGGAGTCGAACTTAATGATAATATACTTTTCAGGATTTTTCCGATTTAGTCAATTGTTTGGTTGTGTAGTGCTTGCTGGGCATTATGAATTATTTATATTTAGCTTTTCCGAACGCTCAATACGCTGGTTTGGGTATCTAGAGACCGGCACAAATATTTCATACCTTTTCAGATTATTTTGTAACGCCATTTTCAGAATGTAACATAATGTCCTCAGTATGTAACAACGAGACGTTGCTGCATTGCGCACTTTCAAAACGCAATGCCCATACGACCCCGGCTATCGTAACCTCGAGGGCGGACCTATTGGGTTCATTTTTCTTTTCGGGTCAGTCCCAAGAAGTGCAGGTTAGCAAGCCGCAGGAGCGCTTCACAGAATGTGTTCTGATCCTGCCGGATAGGTAGCGCACGTATCCTAAACGGCACTAAACGGGTTCCTGTCACGACCAACCTTTCTGTTACATTTGGGCTAAATTTTCTTAGTCCTATCGCGCGGGGTTAGACCATTGTCCAAGCAATTGTCAGGTAAATTCGGGGAGTCGTACCGTTCTACTTACTCGCGGGTCGGGGATGGCAAACCCTCACCATACTCGATCTATCGTACTTATGCGCAAGTAAACATAAGGTGACCCCGCCAACCATCCTATTTTGTATTTTTGGATAAAATTTGTTACGTAACGTTTTTTGGTCAATTGAAAGTCGGAGTAAAATTGTTCGCGAACACAGCACTCGCGATTGAAATCTAACCATTTTGTGTTCGCGAAAATTGAGGTAAAATTACCCAAATTTTTGAGAACGAAAATTTGTCGATTTGATTGTGACGTCACTCTTGCATTAACTTTGTTCGCGAACACTGTATAATCCAAATTTAAATGATAATGCATTAGCGAACAGAATTTCTGCAAACTGAAATCGTCGAAATTCTGTTCGAACACAAGGTCTAATTTGTGGCACTTGAATTTGATTTTGCCAGGTTAGCGAAGAACCGAATGAAATTAGGGCTGTTTTCCGTAAAAAGGGTTTGCGATTCGATATCGGTAATGACAGAATAAGAACGAATTTTTAGTTGTGTTCAATGGGTATATGGTAAATGATATTTTAGGGTTTTCAAGGGTTCAGGTTTTATATATCTCTACTACACCTTGTTGCAGGGGATTACACAAAATGACAAATTATAAATGAAACCACGTACGCCGCGCTTCACCCTCGCGTACGAGATACAATAAAAAGTAAGAGAAGCTCGTGTACGAGATAAGTAGAGGTTTACAAGAAAAAGCAAAATCCTACGAGACGAAAAAATCCAAATATTTCGATATCCGTTAGATTCGAAAGGTTTTTACTAGGAACAAATAACATTAGAGATAAACATTCCGTATTTTGCAAGAAACCCTACGATGCCGGCAAAATGCCATTTGCATAATATTACCTTTATTATTACAGCTATCTGCGAAATGGACTGATCGAAGCCAGGCTACACACTTTATTACAACATCCAAAATCTGAAGGTATTAGCTGCGGTATAATTTTGTGTGTCGCATAAATTTTTGTTCACGACTTTTCATCATAATAATGTATAATCTTATAACATGTAACATCAGTTATCAATGACTTGCGAGCAGAGATCAAACCCATTCATTAGCAAGTAAAATTTTCGAGTACAAAATTACACTTATCAACCACAGATGGAACGAGGCGATTATAGCAGGAATTGCTAAAAAATATGTCACTGGATTTCGCGTTTAGAAATTGTATACCATTGTTTTTATAAGTTAAGCTACAGAACCCATCAGAACTGAATGCTGTTCGTTTTGTTGCTCGAAAATCGTTTGAGAAATCTCAAATTTTGTTCGAAATGTGATCGAATTTTATTCGAGATGTGTTCGAATTTTTTTTGCGTCTTTTTAAATTTGTTTGAAGCTGTTCGATACGTGTTCTAGTGTGATTCGAGAATAAGTAAATTTTGTTCAATTTCTGGTAGACGCTCGTTCTTTCGAAAAGCGACAGTCATTTTTATCGAGCATTGTAAATTAAAGTAGTTGTTAATTAAAGCCAAAAATAGCTGCCGCTGAAAACTTGCTCGAGACTCGATCGAAACAAATTCGTCTAAAATAGTAGTTGATATATCATTATTAATTTTGGTATTAATTTTCGGAATCACTACTAGTTACTAATCGCTACTAAGTTCGCGTCTTGCTCCTCAAATTACAAAAACTACAACAGTAATTTGTGGTGAGTATTATAGTGACTGACAAAATTAGCTCTACATGCGCACGCATGCAAATATGTTTAAACGCGTGCGCAAGTATATAGTGGAAAACGAATGCAAATAAGTATAAAACTATGCGCACGGAAACACATGCATAGGAACGTAAATTTGTATAAAACGTATTTGGGTGTATAGTTTTGTGCAGTTAATTTTGGGTTTGACTACATGTACAATAAAGCGTTCGCTGCGGTAAGCATTTACGTTGGGGCCTAAACTTTTCGTTTACAAGGCGTTTTATTTGTAAGCATATATTTTTCGTTTTCATAGCCTCAAGTTGTGATCCCCATCTAGTTTGGTTGATCAAGACAAATTTGAGTGTACAAAAATGATATTGAATTTTTGATGAATTTGCGGATTTTACCCATGTGGTTTTAGCGCTGTTAGCACGATGGTACTCTGCTGAACCTCGCTATTGGAAGTCTTAGTATTGTATACAATATCTTCTTCGTCACTATACTGTGAAGGCATTTTTAGAAAGTTTATGAAAATTTTTCGAGTACAAACAGAACTCGTCTTATATTATGTTCTTGATGGATATATAAATTTACTTATTCCGTAGATTTAGACTTTCTGTTTGGCTGAAGTGTTGCCATGGAAATTAAAAAAATTGAGTAGGTTGTTTCTTAGGTTGTTACTCCTGGCTTTTTCAGTCCTGCTCAGTTTTCGTCATAATAATATTGAGTAATTAAGCGAAGCGTTTTTGTTTTTGCAGAGTGGGAAAATTCGGCACCGTCTGTCCGTCCGTTAATAATAACTCAAGAACTACTGGGCCGATTTTAAAAAACTTTTTTTTGTTTGACAGGTGCAAGACATAGATTTTGTCAAAATTTGCTTTAGTTAATTTAGTAATTACCTAATTAGTTAAGCGTGTTAGCCTATTTTTAGTAATTTCAAACAAAAATGGCATATGTTTCAATAAATAATTTGTGTAAAGCTATTATTTTGGTGCATATACTACAACCGATTGTGAAGCTGGTGCTTATTTACTACTCGAGAAAGTTAAAAAATGCTAATTAGGTAATTACTAGTTAATTGTTAATTACCAAATTTTTTGAAAATTTTTAAAGTGCTCAAAAATTATAAATAAATTGCACCCGGGGGCTTTCTATGTCTCTGATCACGAATGTGATATTTCTGACGCTCTAAAACCTGGTCATATATGCTAAATAGTTGATTAATTAACTAGCTAATCATTTGTAATTTTATGCAAATTTTAAAATCACGTCAAAGTTGCTAATTTGTTGCGCTCGGGGGTTTTCGATGTCGCTGATTATGAATGTGTGGGTTTTAAAGCTTTATGACTTTATCATAGGTGCTAATTAGGTAATGAATTAGCTTAGTTCATGTTATTAATTAGCTAATTTCTTTTAGCTAGCGAGCTTTTTGTATGGTGGTTTTGACATCAATTGCCTAAAACGTGATACTTATTATAAATTGATTAAATAGTTAGTTGAAACACAGGTACACACAAATAACATACCAAATAATATGCCTATTGCTCCGCTCACTTTTTGTAATTTATTACGTTTACTAGTTATTGAGAATAATTCTGAGTGGAGCGAGCGTAGCGGACAAATTTTCATGAGCCAGAGTGGAAAAATTCAGCGCTCTCAGTTTCTGTGGGTTTTTCGAGGTGACACGCATAACTCAACTCCCAATTGAATTGGGCGGTAGGTGATTGGAAAGGTTAAAATCTCTGTTTGTGCCCTTTAGTTTAGAAGCAAAAACGGATTCCAACTCCTTCGGTTCTTAAAATTGGGTTAAATTAATCCTCTGGTCGGATCAAAACATGGTCAGACAAAACACGTTATGGATTGCATATCGACAACTACTGGATATCTTGGCTCAATTAGACTGATTTTGTAGTGGAAAATAAGCTCTATAAGGCATATAGGTATCGCAACTTGTATGTTAGTTGCTATCCCAAGGAAGGAATGGGCGCTCAAATAGGACTCGTGAAACAAACATCTTTTCAAACTTTTTCATCTAAAAATAGGTTTATACAAAAGTTAACACTGCATGCAATCAAAATTTTAAGCCGCCACTGCGCCACAATCGCTGTGTTTTTGATAATTTGACGTCAAAATTACAAATTATCAAATTTCCTTTGTCAAAACTTCATTTTTCGTTGTCGATCAAAAATTCTTGGTGTCGGAGATTGATCAGTGAAAAGGTCGCATTTGGCCAAATATAGGTCGACTGCACATTCCTCCTATTCTAGAAGCCTGACATTGTATGTATCTATAATCTTACGAAGATGTTAACTACTGCATAGCTGTTAAGTGTTTTTCGCTACAACTGGACTACACTTACATGTAATGGGTTAATAATAGAAAAATATTTTCCCTTATATTGTTTTATCTCATGAACTAAGCGAAGTTTACTTAACTGCTTGAGTGAAACACTTTAATTGTTTTTGAAATTAAATTCTGCTAATATTGGTCAAACGATTGTGATGTCTAATTTATGAAGGAAATTAAGGAAGTTTTTACCTATTTATTTGCATGGTTCCAAATTACATGCAATGATTCTCAGCCAAGATTGTTGTATTTCACATATTTTGTGTTTACTATTCTCAACACTTTCTGGCTTGATTTTGTAGGTGACAAATTGTACACTGCGTGCCTTCCAAGTGATTATAAACTAGACTGGACGTACGGAGATACTCGTGTAGTACGGTAAGATTTGAATTGTGTATGATTCTCATTTAATCAGGTTATGTTGATTTTGTTGTAATGGGTTATCTCAGCGCCAAAAATTTGGCACGTGCTTGTTGAAGAAAAGTACATTCCAGTAGCATATATGCTCTGCGTAACTCGTATGTGTTCATGACGGTTACCCTCCCCTGTTCGCTTCCAGCGGTGCGGAATATGCTGGTAGTATTGGCAACAAAAATTGACAATATCGGGGAACACTGTAGCAGAGCTGAAAAAAATTTTGCAATAATTATATAAATTAGCATATATTAGCGGTCAACGTGACATTTATGGCATGCATATTTGCTTTAAGAAATTTTAGTATTCATTGCTCGACAACATTGTTTAACAGTCATTTTTTATCGTGATGTGCATATTGTTTTAAGTGGAGATGACAACTACGGATTCGAAGCATGTCATGCTGAGGTTTCCCAGTTTGTACGTAATAGTCATATCAATATGCCCACGGAATTAAAAGATCGTGAGCTTTATGGATTTTCTTATTTCTATGAAAGAGCTTCTCAGTCATCGTTAATCGGTAAGTGGTTTAACAATTATATTATGCCAACAGAGTGATACCCGTTTTTGTTGACTACATAGTTGGATTTATAATACTTGACATGTTTGTTATTGTGGTACCATGGAATGCAGATTCCAAAATGCAAACAACAAAGTTGTCATATCGTCAAGTTTAAAGTAGATGAGTAGTGTTGTTGGCAGCCCTCATATTAGGCTTTATATGTCTCAAATAGGGATCTTAGCTGAAACACATATGCATAATTCGGGAATTACGATAAGATATGTGAAGTGATATTGTACAAATGAAAGTTAAAATCAGTTTTGTTTCTCGTTTTATTGTAACTTTTATTTTTACTCGATTCTAAATGACTCAATTTGATTCGATTTTCATAAACAAAAACTGAATTTAATTCCACATTTGTTTAAATATGGTTTCACTCGATTTGGTTCCACTTAAGTGAAATGAATAATAATCGTGTCGCCACTATCATACTATCAGCTAAGTGAAGTTAAAATTAATCGCTTATATCAATCAGAGTAGCAATAGTTGTATGCGTTTAACATAAACATTTTCTAAATTTCCCGCCAAAAGTCTATTTAAAACGGGTCGATTTAAAAACAGTCGTTTTAAAACGAGTGAATTTCATTTCGGATTTCTTGAACAGAATTTAAAACAAATTCATTATGAGACGAGAACCGAAATCGAAAGAGACCAGAATAGCGCGTATTTTACCTCCGCCCCTAAAAGTTACACTAGCCGTGTTGCCAATCTGTGATCCTGCTTCAAATATGTAATTTATCAGCCGACTAATAAATGGACCAAAGCTATAAACACTATTAAATATGATTATCACATTTTTAAGCTTGATATAAAATAATGTGGTTCATGGTTCGTCTTGGGTTTATTTACCGTTACTAATCGTCTAAGGTCAGTAAATCATTGTTTTGTTCAACTGTTGTTGCCAAAATTAGTTTAGTCAGTGTTTGCTTTAATTGCTCATATTTTACTATCTCTATTTTTATACATATTTTCGGTTGAGTTTTTGTTACAATGTAATGAAAAATACAATAATTTAGGACGAAACAAAAATTAAAAAAGATGCCGACCGATGGCGCGGTTCAAAAATGCCATTTGTAGAAAAAAATTAAAACTATATTTACTTTGCCGCAATTAGAAGTAGGGAATCTGACGCTAAATTCGACTCTATGTTCGTACTGCAATATAATTTAGAAGGACTCCGCTATAATCTTCTTTGGGTCTTATGGACGTGTTCGTATCACAGCTTTTGATTAATACAGTTCCGGTCAGAAATCAAAAATCTGTAGAAATTACGATTGTTTTCGATTAAACGAAATTTCAATTGGTTTCAGTAATTATTAATAAACAGAATGTGGATCCAGTTTGAGGGATTACTGTTAAACAAAATTTCCTATAGAGTGCGGTTTTCATCGTGTTTGACATCACTTATTTCAGGTGGTGCGTGGCTATTTTGTCATTTGAGTGTTTGGTTGATTTGAAATAATTGTTGCTTCAGTAACGTATAAAGAATTATCTATGTACCACCCGTAATTTATTCCCGCTATTTGGTCGGATATTGCGCAAGCTTACATTAAATTTTTGTTTCGGAAAAATTAATGCTGTCAGTGGTTCAGTCTTATAATATTTATTGTGGTTGGGTTCTAGACGGATCTAGTGGCTTGACTTCGGTTGACGAAATACGATCAGCTGGCGTTAAGGGTGCGTTTATAAACAAAACGTTTTTGTTTTTTTTGTATTTTATAATATAATTTTAGGACAATCAAGTCGCTTTAGCTTCAAAAACGTATTAGTACAGCATGTAACCCATTGCTACACGTATTATATGATGTTTGGATATTTTGAAGCTTTAACAAATTTAAATGCAATCATCCAGTAAGAAGGTTTCATTTCTCTATCGAAGCCGGCGTAATTTTCCGATGTCCGTATTGTGACAACCAAAATGTTATTTATAATTTTTGTGCTTGCCTGCACCACCTTTACAGTACAGCAAACTGCAAAATAGCTTAAAATATCTGTGTGAAAACGTTGAAAGCTATTAACTACACATTACAGGTCAGTCAGTCGTTGCTGTCTGTGTTGCAATTAAGTGTGCACATAGCTCTAATTGGTTTAGGCAGCGCACATTGCCTTTAGCGTCGGATACTCATTATAATATTTTAGCATGTAAACGACGCTCTTCAGAACTTGGTCCAGAACATTGGCGTCCGTGGCAATGTTTTGATCTTACCTACATTCATTCACTTCTGTCCGATGGTTACGGACTTTCTCCTACCAAACATATTCACGTAAGTTATGGAAATCCTAGATTCACATAGATATTGAAAGATCCTTGACATGTGGTATTTTGTTAATACTGATATTGTGTTGATTTTTGGACAGCGTGAATAATTATTATTTAAAATAAAATTGGTCCCAGGTTTAATGCGATAAATTGTATCTACACTGGAACATCGTTGAGCCAACTTCAAGCTACTGGCGAAAAGCTTCTGAACAGAAAGAGTTTGAGCAAAATTTTAAATCCGAACAAATAACAAACGAACTTCAAGCAAGCAGTGGTGAGGCCTGATCATTTTTACAGTGGATGGCCGTGTTATAGAGTAGTTTAGGTATCAGTCAGGAAGAGTCAGCTGTTAGCGAATGTTTTCACACCCCTTATCAACTGCATTGAAATAATGAAAATATTGCATCAATTGCAGTATATTCTAGCTATAAATGATTCTTGGTATGAATGAATAAAGTTCAAATAGCTTTAGTGCAAACTTTTAAATTTGTCGTATATCATCAAGCAAATATCGCACGAACAATTTGTGTGAGTACTGTGCTTGCATAATATAATGTAACATTTCTGGCTTCTCCACAGACTCTCGTGGATCGGAGGGAGGTTCACGACATGAGGCCACTTCTTCAGAGGGGGGACCAAAAATTGAAGAGGTAACCGTAAAAAATGAACAATTTTTGAGCATTTTTGGGTTAAAAACCGAAAGGAGAGGTGTAAAACTGCGAAAACAACTGTAAAATGAACTTTTTTCGAGCCATTTCGGGCTAAAGACGAAGAGGGAGCGCCAATATTTCCCGGGGGGGGCGAAGGCCGCGTCACCGCCGCGAGGACCGGGGTGGGGAGCGGACGAGCGAGCATGGGCCGCCCCGCCGATCTGCAGAAGCCAACATTTTATTACCTATATAATATTTTAACATACGTAGTAGCTGCTCAAGCAAGGCGATTTTCTCAATTAGTGTTTAACTGTTTAAGGAATCATTTTTGACTGTCTGCGTCCTCCACTTCTCACCACTGGGTTTTTCGCACGTTTTGTATGACTTATAGTAGTACTAAATGTTTGAGCGTGGTCGTTTCGATATATTTGGTAGGTGGGCCAATATTTTGCAGGTGTAGGTGCCGTAAATTTTGTATGGCTATGTAATTACGTTTCCTCTAGCCTGTCCACAGTGGGGGGACCCCCCACTTTCCAAATCCACCCATGTTCGTGAGATTTTCCCCCATGTCGGTCCCCCCACTCGGCCGAAACCCCCATGTTCAACTAATTCCAAAAATTTTTATGTCTTAAAATATATTTCTTTGTTTGCAAATTGTTTTTTAAACATTAATTACCACTATTTATAATGCTAAAATATTGTTTTTAGCTTGAAAGTACGTTCACAGTAGTAAAAATGCATGAAAATATGGAAATATTATGTAGTTTTAAGCAAAATTTATCCCTCCACTTTGAAATTTCCCCCGAGAATGAAAATGCCCCCCCCCCCAAGTTTCCCCCCCCCCACTTTTCGGAGGTCTGTGGACAGGCCAGTTCCTTATTGTGTAAAAATTCGTGAAATTATCGAGAAAAAATGTATGTCTGGATCCAGCGTTTAAGGTCTGGACCCAAAAGAAATTTGCTGGATCCAGAGTCCGTTTTGGAAAAACCTGTAGCAGATACTTTATCCAGTAATGAAGTATGGATTATTTAGAAATATTAGCTGTAAGTTTGCCTAACATAAATTGCGTCAACACCAGCCAGCGCTCCTGTAAACTTTGTAAATCAGTCTACATTGGAGTAAAGTAACATATCTGCAACGCAGCCAGAAACAGCGTTCTTGGCAATGAATTGTATTTATTGAAACTGTTCGAGCGGTATCACAGTTTGTCTCATTTATAGCATTCTTATCAGAAAGTCATCATTGTCCAGCTGATGGACAGTAGTTGGTAAACGCTAGACTAAACAATGTCTCTGATCACTGATCTGTAAATTATTGTATAATTCTTATATTTTCTTTTCGAACTGTGTAAGCCAATAATTTAAAGTTTCCTCTGGAATAACATGTAACAAATGTATGTCTAGTGAAGAAGGCGATTAGAGACATAGCCAAAGTGTTTAGTCTACCTTCCATGCGTTACAACCAAATTCAGTTTGACGCAATTTCCGCAAGGCAGTATAGCGGTAGGCGTGTGCTCTGGGTGATCAAAAACCGACATATTAATCGAAAATAAACGTTATTAGCTTGCTCAGTCTTTTCAAAGTTCTTGAGAGATAATAATATCATCGCAATACATTAAGTTCAAAGTAAAAGTTAGTTTTAATACATTTTAAATCCACCGTACCTTCATTTCTTCCTTCATGTGTTTTACTATATGTTTCGGGGGCGGAGGGGGGGGGGGGGAGGGGGGGGGGGGGCGGGGGGGGGCGGGGGGGGGGGGAGGGTTCCCCGGGGGGGGGGGGGGCGGGCTTGGCCCCCCCCCCCTGGAAGGGGCGAGCCGAAGCTCCCCCCCCCCCAGGGAGCCAACCCCCCCCCCCATTTACTTTTTGTGTTTCAAGTTCCGGATCTAGTTTAAGTGGACAGTTCCGCTTGCTGGTTGGGTAAATTTCGGGTCCGGTTATTCCCTGTAATATAGTAGATTACATTAACATAATGGATATGATTATATAAAACATTTGCCTACGCTATATTGACCCCATCCGAACTCTGAGTCGGACTTGATCCCGAGTGCCTTGCACATTGTCAAAGACGTGTTGGAACACCGAAATCTTCTTATCGAGAATATTTCGAATTTTTTATAGAGCACCTGTTATCAACACCTGTGCTCTCTTCGATCTGTGAAGCAAAAAATGGTGAAATGTAACAAATTTTGACTGTGAAACTATTGCTTTTTACTGTAGTTTAAGGCTGGGGCTATACGGTTATTGAACAAGTTAGACGTGTTGGTTTCATTGAGCTAAGCGTGCAACAGTATGTCGTTCACCTAATGGTTCTTGAAGGTGACGAAAAATTTAAACATTAACACCAAAACATAGTCGAATTCCGACATTTTTAATTTCGTTGTACCCAGAAGCTTAGGATAGATTGCCGTCTGAGGTTGGGGCATATGATGGAATTGCAGATTTTTGCTTTGTATGGATCCAGCTGCATGCTCTAGGGGCTAAAGCGTAAAAGTACCACTCAAAACAGTGACTTTAAGAAAGATGTGGCAAAGTTCTGAAGTTCACTTCAGAATAGAAATAAGCGTCACCTTTCGAATGAACGATCTAAAAGAAATCGAACAAAATTTATTTATTCTCGAACGACAATCGAACACTTTTCCAACAGCTCTCAAACAAATTTAGAAAAAGCGTTCAAAAATTTCAAACACGTCTCGGACAAAATGAGTTTATCGAACGAAATTCGAGCAAACATGGAACGAACAGCACTCATTTCTGGTGAGTACTGTAGTTTTGTTTTGTTTAGTAAGAAAGCCGCGCACACTCACTCAAACTTTATTAATCGCATTTTACGCGACCGTACACGGTAATTTCGTGCTTGTTCATTCGAACGCATACCCGTGCCTGTTCTATCAAATGAGTCTATGATTTTTTGTGGGAGCTCAGAAAGCTAATTAATTTTTTGACCATAAACTAATTTTTTGATCGATATAGCGTATATGTATGATCTCGTAGTTCGTCTGTGCCACAAGATACCTTCTACTATGCTTCCTGGCGCAGAATGCATCAGAAGTATGTTTTCTAACATTA
Source organism: Trileptium ribeirensis (assembly GCA_030248225.1). Taxonomy (NCBI): domain Eukaryota; kingdom Metazoa; phylum Nematoda; class Enoplea; order Enoplida; family Thoracostomopsidae; genus Trileptium; species Trileptium ribeirensis. The sequence goes on along the minus strand of JASANE010000134.1, from coordinate 10,833 downwards.
TTATTAAGTATGTTCCGGTCGCTATTTTGTACTAGCGCGACTTTTTGCGATAGAGTTCCTTTAAATTTAATTAGCACCACTTACACATGTTTTATTTTAGTTTGCGAAAAAGCTTGCAGGCCACACCGAAGTTAGCTGGGCTCTCGGCGCGAGCTACAATCTACTCGTTAAACACTTGGATCGCGTTCGAACGTTTGGACTTGACGAAGACTCGTCGAACAAAAATTATCATTGGACTCTTTCACTTGGTTATACAATTTGTGCTCGCATTTATGACTTAGTGTCACCATTCTTTCAGTCGTTTAACATGTTCGCACAGTAGATAAGATAATCTGTGTAGTTGATTCTTGGATGCGGTTATACCAGAAACATCATTCAACATTATGGTCAGGGATACGCATTTCCTCAGATTCCAAGGATTGGGATGAAGTCGATTATTTATTTTCCACCTGTATATTTTCGCACCTTTTTGTTTCTCCATTTTCGGGTATAGGATACACAATATTTTAAGTTAAAGGATATTCAGGAGAAGCCGTAAATGTCTAGCAATAGAGGCACATTTCTTTAGTATCGACCGATTTGTTAACAAGGTCCTAGGGTTAGGAAGGGCGGATGATTGAATGTTAGCAACCCTGCTATTTGCTACAGTAAGTGTCAGATATGACTGTCCTATTTCGAGCTTTCGAACAGGGCTTTAACCAACGTCGGATGATGTGCGAGCAGCCAGCCAGGGGTAAATTTTGGTATGTACATACTGTACCTGTGATCTCGAGTGATTTGCTGGCCTTGGCTGTCTTAAATGAAGTTTCAATGTAGAAATCAATTTGCCGACTTAAATGAAGCGGTGCTTGAATCATGTAAAAACACCCTGATATTTTAAAAAAATCTAAAACTAGTTTTACCCTAATGGGCTGATTTTACAGTTCGATTGCATTAAAATGTTCTAACGCTGCATTCAATTCGTCCTAGAAAAAAAGTGAAACAACAAGTACTGGCATATATTTTTCCTATAGTGGGGTGGACATATTTATGCTGCGTTGTATATAATAGTATCAATAGTTGCATTGCAGCTCACGTCGGAATGACTGTCGTATTAGGGGCGAGGAAACAACTAGCAAATCATAAACATTTATATTCCCTCGAGCAAGATACGAGCAAGCAACTAGCGAACAACGAATGATCAATTTTATAGGGACACCTGCACTTAAGGCATCATTAAGCGTAATCATTCGTTCAAATTAGCTTGTCATATGACGTGAATTGCTTCAATAGTAATATCTGCCCAAGTGGAATAAATATTTTGATTTGAAGAGGGCTTTTTGCTTTTTTATTTAAAAGGTCTACAAGGATGAAATCAGTAACTATATTATATAATTTGTTGTCCTTCTCCAGTGATGTAATGCAGTGTGAAAATTTGAACCATTCGTTCCAGCTATTTATAGGTTATAATGGTTACATAGTGACATAATTTAGGTAGATTTGATTCGACCTCATTATGAAGTCGACATGTCGTCATGTCACTGTAAAGCCTATAATATACTGTGATAGTTTATGAAAATTATTTACTTTTTTGTAAATGTACGGCGGATAATGATAACGTATAGGACTGATGTTGTTTGAGGTTGTTCATCAGGCCGTTTCCCACCGCCACGGAAATGCTTTATGTGGATATGCGTAATCTTCTGGCTAACAGCGGCACTGCTTCCATTAATTCGCGTCATTAGGAGTGTTGCGAATTTCGGGATATCATGATGTAAAAATACAGTGGTCACCAGAAATGACCGTTGCGTTTTGCATGATCGAACGTCAAAAACAGAAGTGAAACAAAATTTAGTTATCCGGAAATAAGGCACTAGCAAACTTCGAACTGTTTTCTAAAAAATTAAAGAAGTCTGTTAAAAATTCCTTACAAATTCTAACACCTTTGGAATTTTCCTAAAGCACTCCTTTTTGGGTAGTACTAAACAATAACTTTGAGCTGTACAGTTTTGCCGATTTTTGTTCAGAATATATCTAAAATTTTACATGTTAGCACGCTGGATTATGCATCTTTTTGAAGGATCTGTTTCATTATAATTTGCAATCGCCTCGAATAATGGATAGCATGGAATGAAGTGCCTGTTTTAAAGCACATCCTAGAGCTTTGCAAGTGGAGTTGCGCCGAATTATTATGAATATCTAATATAAATCTAGCGGTCACTAGACACAGCGCTAAGATCGTTGGGTTAGCGTCATAATGTAGCTGTGATACGTGTTTATGTAAAATGATACTTGTCTGACATCAATAGTTTGCTCAAGCAGATAATGAAATTACATATTATGTAAAAATGAACTTTCTATTCAATGTTCTAACTGGCATTAAATAGTATAAAACGCAGTACTACTGAACGAGCGCTGCAATTTTTAAGGATTGGCTGGTGATTAATAAGAACAAAAACGATGTAATGAAAAATGCGGAATCATGATGAAATCAATGACACGTGTACCACAGCAAAAAATTTTTTTCACATTAGTTTATTTCATTAAGATTACTGCTTCACTTACTGCCTATAACATCAAAATGTGACTCGGTTTTCAACTGGAAATAATATCTCGTGTAAGCCAGTTTTGCAATTCAGAAAAGATACAGACTAAGCTGTTACCTGTTTGTGGCGCTTTTTGAATGCATCCGGTGATAAATACAGTTCAGAAACATGTTCAATCACGCATGAATATGCAGTAGCTGTTGCAGTCAAAAGAATTGTAGGAGCATGATCTTGCAGCCAAATGACAGAATGATTCATTCTGCGACATTATCAGGATAAATTTATTTAGTAAAAAATGAAAAATAATAGATGTGTTTTGTTAAATTTCTGCCGTTTAAAAACTACTATGTAATGTGGTCTGGTAGTGTTCATAAACATAGCAGACCCTCTCTAACAAACACCGTAAAGCTGAAAATGGTAGTAGTTTTCATATTGAATAAGTGATTTCGGCATGTACCTAGGGTGAATCTAAAACTAATGTATGTACATATTGAACTCTTGACTTGACTGTTTAAGGCTGGTTTGGATTGTATTTGCTTTATTAATGATCCGAGCCCTAGTTTATGTAATGTAATATTGACTAGTCATGCTATAAATGTTTCTATTGGATGCCTTGATGCCTAGAGGATAACTTAAAATTAAAATTATTTGACAATGACTTTGTTAGCTTTGTGTGAAATTGTGCAACCATACTAAGCGGCGCGGTTGCCGAGATCCTGACTAGACTATATTCTATTATGTACTGAGTAGGTCCAGAGTGCTTGAAATCTGAAATTTATTATGTCATTTATATCGTAACTTAACGAAAAACGTTTCTGGAAAAGCTAAGAATCAGGATGTAGACAACCAAGTTTAGGCTTGTAAGCGGAAAATCTAGTACCTAATGACCAGGGAGTAACCGCCTGCAAAATTGAGTTCCGGTGACTGGTTCCGGTTCCGGCAAATTTTTGCCGGAATCGAAGTTTTGGTTTCATGTCTTTTGGATATCTACATGCCAATTTTGTAATGAAAGATATCCATTCCATAATCAAAATTAATTGACAAAACTAAACCAAAAGTCCAACAGCCTTTGGGTTTTGTGTATTGTCCCTAAAATGGAAGGCGAAATATCTTTGTGTTCGCTAGGGCACCTTTGATTAGCTGCTTTACGGTTCAAGTCTGAGGTTTTTCCGACAAATTACTACTGCCATTTATGTATTTATCATTTTAATATATATATGCGTGTGAGGCCACAACTATAGCAATATCAAGTATTTCACATTGCTGGGAATTGTGTAATACAAGTAATTCGTACAATCAATGAACACAGAGCAAGTTTGGTTAATCTATATCTATTCTGAGGTTCCAACTTGAGCTTCCTGAGCCCTCTCTAAAGGTACAGAAAGGCAATCATACGACCGCAGTACACATTAAGAGATATGTATATGTGACTTTTTCTCTCAAAAGGTGTATACGTTCTAAGCTAGGGAATGAACGATAGTCGAATTGCCGAGTATTGTGACAACTGACAAATCTGTGTTTGTCAATTAATTATTCCAAGATCTTACGCACAAATCGTGACTTGTTTCACAGACTGAAAGATGGTAACCCCAAGGTCTGAGAAATTTTGAAAATGGTGCTCTTTTTGATTTCGTGGCGCATTTGAAAAATTGGCGGTTACTTCCAGTAGGATTTTTCCTCTCATCGTGTGGGAATTGTTCACGTTCACCTAAATAACAAAACAGCGCTAGGTGGAATTATAGAAATTTATAAGTCACAACTTTCAAAAAAATTGTAATTAAAAATTTACGGTGTAGTGCTTACCGAATTGCTGTTTTCGACGTAAAAGTACAATTGCATTCATCATATACAGCTACCTCTGAAATCTGCAGACTCATCTAGTTCTCAACGTAAAACTATAAATTGTCAAAATTTATAGTCCCGTGCAGCACCTCACAGACGTAATAACATACTCAATGTACTTCTGAAACAATGTATGTAAGCAACGTGTTTAACCGGTTAATTAATCCTCCCATGCTTCACCCCCAAAAATAAGATGACTATTGATAATTTTTTATATTTTGGTCTTGTTGATAAGATCCATTTTCGGTTGTTTTTGAATTTATTAAGTACACATTTTAGTATCGAAACCAAAGCGTAATTATACCTACACAAAACAAAATACATATATACGTATTTACAGATCTTCGTGTACTATGACCTATGGCAGTATAAATATATGTATACTGTTTAATTTTATATGTTGTGTTATAGACTTGTCATAGTTGTAGAGGTGTGAAAGATGGTGAAGCAATATGAATATCCACCGTTGTAGCTGTGCACTAAATTCGAGAAAATACGCAATTCAAATCTATAATAGCTTTATAGCAAAAAAGAATAACCTATTATATTATTATGTAGCAAGATATAGGCCCATCGTTGTGCCTTTATTGTTTTGGCTGCGCCGGTGTTCCAAACGAGTTTCTATTCGTTTTCTGTACTTAATATTTTGTAGCTGTTAATCAGGGAATAACCGGAACCGAAATTTGCCGGAACCAGCAACCGGAACCGTCCATTTAAACCGGAACCGTAACTTGGTGTTCGAAATTTATATATAGTAAAACAGATGAAGGAAGAAATCAAAGTATAGTGGATTTAAAATGCATTAAAAATAACTTTTATATTAAACTTAATGTATTAGCGGTGGCATTATTGCCTTTCTGAAACTTTAAACAGACTGAGGAAGCTAATAATGTTTATTTATCGATCAAATATGTCGATTTTTGGACATCCAGAGCAAAAAATGCCTTCCACTATACACCATTGCGTATACTGCGTCAAATCGAATATGCTTACAAAGCTTGGAGCGTAGAATACATACTTTCGCTCTGTCTCCAGTCGCCATCCTTTACTACACATACGTTTGTTACATGCTCTTCTGTAGGAAACTTGAAATTATTGGTTTATATGATTGTAAGAGAAAATAATAGATAAAAGATAATTTTCTGATCAGTGGTCAGGGACACTGTTTAGGCTAGTGCCCGTAAGTTAGATGATAATGATGGTAACTTTCTAATCAGAATGCTATAAATGAGACACACTGTGATGCTGCTCGCACAGTTTCAATAAATACAGTTCTTTGTCAAGAAAGCAGTTTCTAGCTGCGTTGCAGATAACGTTAGTTTACTTCAATTTAGACTGATTTACCAAGTTTACAAGCGCACTGGCAGGTGCTTGACGCAATTTATGTTAGCCAAGCATACACTAAGTACTTCTGCGTAAGCCATACTCTGTTACCGAGTTGGACCGGTTTAATTCAAACGTATCCCACAGACTTCTGGATGTGTAAAATAGCTGCTACAAGCATCGACCTGGCTTTGATTTAACAAACTCCTGCAGGTTATTATGAAAAATTCCTGCTCAAATTATGTGCCCTACTTACGTTTCACACGGCAAATTGGTTAGTTAATCTTTTCTTTTGCTTGGTTGTATTGGAGCTTGATTATTGTATAATATATATTACATATGTTTGGATTACAGGATGAAGCAAAAAACGTGGAAAATTTCAAACAAAATTTTTAACCGGAATTCCGGTCCCGGTATGGTTTTTGCCCTTTGCCGGAACCGCAACCGGAACACGATTTTCGCCGGAACCGGAATTCCGGTTACTCCCTGCTGTTAATATATCGGCAAGTTTATTATATAGCTAGGCAGTAAAGTATCGGATTATAGTTTCATTTATGGTTTGTTCTTGTTTCTTTTCAAACATCAAATTCTGGTTTTTAAGGTAGTTGGGAATTGGCCGATCGAGGCGCGTAGTATATTATATTATATGTATTGTATTTAAAATAAGCAAGAGTGCATAAGGAAAGAGTATGGCACTCCCCTGCGCTCTAATGTGAGCCCTTGTCTGATGATCCTCGTGTTTTTGGCTCTATGCCGCTCATTTCGGGGGTGAAGGTGAACATACGCTGATTACGACGTTTTGTGTGGGGAGAGCTCGGACTTCCATTTCATTTTGTTCTGGGCGTAGGTCGGACCCTCCCCGTTTACAAAGGGGTGGTTTGAACCTGTATGCATATCAGCCGACCACCCCTGAAAATTGGGGGTCGACCTACCTCCCTACAAAATGCGGGGGGGGGGAGCTACCCGCACACGAAATGAGTTGGGTCCGAGCGACCACCACCCCTAACAAAACAAGAAAGATCTGTGTATGTTGACTTCCCAGCAATGAGGTAGGAGAGCCATAAACGCCCGTGTGTAATGACAGAGTTAGTGTGCTGGCAAGTGTCATACTCTTCCTTGTGCTCTCTAGATACACTTATTTATACTTTTGATACTGATACGACGATATTTCTGTCTTGATACAGCACATGTATGTGTAATCGGAAATATTTTTACTTTGCTTATGATCGCTTTGTGTTTTGTTTTTGGTTTTTTCGCAGCTGGTAATAAGCTGCAGGCAATGCTGTTATTCTTTAGCGAATGTTATCGCGACCCTTTCAAATTAACCACGGCATAATCATTCCGCCGTTGATGATTTGCGGCTGTACAAAGTCAGAGTCTAAAGTTGTATTCGCAGTAGGTCAAAATATTTTATTCAATTTTTTCAACAGAACCCAGCTTACAAGTACCATTAAATGTTGAATACATTTTAGCATGACGTCGAGCTCATTGCAACGGTATAAAGGCAGTGCGATCATCGCCATCTTTTTATTTCGTGCTTCTTGAGGCAATTTTTCCAGCTCGGTTAACCTTGTCGCTATATAGATATATTTACAAAATCCAAATATTCCGTAGTTAGGGTCTTAGCTAATTTTGTGTAGTTTGTGGCATATTGCTTATACGCTGCAAAAACGTTGAGGAAAATTTTGAATAATGAGTCTTTTTTAACCCTAAACCTCAAGTTACAATGGATTCAATTTGAGCCATAGTTGACTTAAATTAAGTCAAACCCTGACTGAAATTGGGCCTAGGCTTATCTCACACTAGCTTATAAAAGAACTTATTAATGAGTCAATATTCGACTCAAATTGAGTCAAAACTGGACTGAAATTGAGTCAATTTTAGCTCAACCTTAGCGTTAAAAAGGTCTTACTAAACATATGGCTCACCGTTGGTGCAGTGTATAAAGAACATAGACATGAGTTGTATTGTAGTCATAACAAATTACGTTATATGTTGTAATATATATGCTTATCGCCGTTATATATACATAGTTCATCGCAGACCCTGGGGTTGTGATTTTGCTTTGACTATTAAATTTATTTTTGTTTTGTATAGACTTGATAAAGAGTCAATAGCAGACTACTGTTTCATGAGGCAAATAATAACTCGCGAGTATTTATGGTTGTAGACTGATATATATACTATAATGTGCCTCGGTCGGCGAATTCCCCACAACCGCGAAAATTGGACTTGAATTGTTATTTTTAAAACGTAAAATTAAAAGTTGAACAGGAGATCCTATCATCAGTCATAAAGTGTTGTCCAAGCCAGCTGACGGCCGCTATATTCTTAAAACAAAACAGCGTAATAGTGGGGGAGCCGACCCACCAAATTAGTCATAGTCTTAGTATAAGGGTCGTATTGGAACCTTACCTTAGGCTTAATATGTATCGAGGACGGCATAACCTAAGTAGCGTACTCTACTCAACTTGAGTTGGCCCAATACATATAGAGAGCGCCGCAAGATGTGATTCAGAAACGAATGAAATTATTTTGTTTATGCATCGTAATGTTAGCTAAAACACTCAAAAGTTACGACTAGGCGACCATTTGCTACAATATACTATCATCGTTTTTATAATTCTTTTGTGCCCCAATTAATTTGCGTATCGAGCAAAGTTTCAAAAATTCAAGCCGGCGCCAGAGATCGAACCTGGGTTGTACGAGCGAAAGTTGCGTCGAGAAACCACGGGGCTATGGATTTCTTAAAAAATTCTCAACGTCAGCGAATAATAGCACATGTGCAAATGTACAGCATACAACACTCAGTTAACAGCACAATTTGCAACTGAGTACATTTAGACCTAGTATGTACTAGGACCAGTTCTGGCCCTAAGGGATCCCAGCTGCACCACTATTTTTTTTCTAACGTGGTGCCCGGACAACCCCGGCTTCCACGCCTCCCCGGTGATCTACGCGATGACCTAAGGGAGCCGCTTAGCTTAGCAGGCTGCCGGCGGGTTAACCAGGGTGTTCGGCCTGGCCCCTATTTTGGCCCACGTATCTAGTGGCATGAAGGTCCCCCGAGGGAGAGTCAACCCCTAAGCCTGCTCACAGGTAATAAGGCTGACTCGCCTTTCCCTCAATTCTATTTATATCCTAAATGGAGGTGCTACCTCTGATAGCAGTCTGTTACACGGGAGCCTAGATCCTACCATAAACTTTGAAGAGTTAACAGGAAGTCTTCTGTCAAACTAGTAGCTTGAGGGGACACCTGGAGATCCATCTCCGGGGTCCCTATCTAGCGAGAATAATTTGAAATTTTCCGGACTGCCCAAGAAGGCCTTACTTAACCTAAGTGCCGTCAGCGTCCTATAGATTAAAACTTAGCCTTAAGTACTCGTTAAAAAATTTTTTTTTAACTTGGGACGTTGGTTCAATCACTACCCTGTGCACATATCGCTGATCATTAATTTCACACTCCAGCACTTTATTCCAATGAACTGTACATCAATACCTGCACATAATTAATATCGACTATGTACAACACAATATAGGGGTACCTCGCAGGGCACCCAGTAATATAGTTAAGCACCGAAAGGGTGATGTGAATCCTGTTTTTCCCACGAAAAAGTTGCTTCGGCTCAGGTACTCAATTTTTTCCGGTGGACTGCCTTACCCGCCTGACAGGACATAAAGACAAACTTTCCTGGCTGACCGTGTGTTGACTTCACCTGAGGAAAATTCTGGGCCATTTGGCACTCTCTTGCCTATAAACTTTCTTTTCACTTTGTACTCCCACTCGGACTATGTCATGAGGCCGGACGTCAGCTGCTGGTTACTTGCAATGAACGTTTGCCACCAACTCTGCGTGCGCCAGGGTCAGCTTAAAATACGGGTCGTGATCAAAAGAGGGAGGCGCTGCCGCGTCTCCCGAATTTCGGCTGTCTTGTAATAATCTCCTGAATTAACGATTTTGACATGAAAAGATGGCGCTGTATCGAAACCCACCGTGTCTAAACGGTTTATGGGTCAGCGCCTATAAGTTTCTTTCACCGAAAAGGCTGAGGAAACAGTCACTTTGTAGTCTTCTCAGGGTCGTCGCTCGGCTAACGGGTGCGAGCACAAAAATTACCTTAAAATTTGACTGGCCTATACGCTGCAGCTGACTCCGTCTCGTTTTCTGTTTTGGTCATGCTCCTCTCCGAGCACCTTTATTTTAGCTGAAGGCCCGCAGTCATTTGCCAGCATGGGCAGGGCACGAGCTGCCGCACCCCCTCGACGAATTGATCAATTTGAGTACCAAAAAGACTGGTTGTGATTTAAGCTTAAAAGCACGTCGGATACCCCTGCATGGTTAGACTAATAGATTTATAAAAACCGTGAGAAAGGGGGACAACAACGCACGCAAGGTCCTGATACGTCACTCCCTATGGAGCGACCGCATCGACCCATCGCTAGTTGTTACATTATTAAAATTGCCTGACGGGTACTCTACCGTGTCTAAACGGCCTGAGACCCGTCTTAAATTTTTGGGGTTAGTTTACTGACACTTCTATTCGGAGCGGCACGAATCTCAGAGTATTAGCTCAACTTTCTGGGGCTAGCGTCAGGGGTTCCGTTCTTAATTTCTCTTGAAGGCTCCACGTGTGCAAATGACCACGTCCGTTCTGAGCGGATCGCTCTCTCTTCTTTCCCATTATTGGGTCTTTAAGGCGTGTGACCTGGAGTCATTCCTGTACTGTTCCTACACTTAGACTCAACTCAAGGTACGACTTCGAGAAAGGGTGCAGATGGAGCATGAGTCAAAAGAAGCTCCATTGTCCTCTGTAAAATCGATTAAAAATCACAGCGTTGTTTGATGCCAATTTGTGGCGGAATCCTAAACTGATCGATGAAAATTATTACAGTCTTCTACCGTGTCTAAACGGCCTGGAAGACTGGATTTGTGCTGAATTGTCGGTGGACGATCAACGGAAATACTCAGGAACAAATGCTCGAACTTCTAACAGGGAGCCTAGCGCGAATACTTAATGCTGCTCAATCCACTTTTGCCTTAACGGCTGCCTCCAGGTCAGCACGCTACTAGTTTCCTATTAAAATACCTTACGTCAAACACCTTACCCCTCCCATGTCCCTGTGTTCTCTCCCTTCCCCGTGT